>JAFFST010053940.1:240575-250692 GCA_022414735.1 Noturus placidus
ACATTGGATCATTCAGAGATCCTCACTGAACTTCCGGAGAGAGTTTGCTGCACTGAAAGTAAAGGGGCTGAATAATTTTGCACGCCAAATTTTTCAGTTTTTTATTTGTTGAAAAAATTTGTAATATCCAATAAATTTCGTTCCACTTCATGATTGTGTCCCACCTGTTGTTGATTCTTCACAAAAAATTACAGTTTGATATCTTTATGTTTCAGGCCTGAAACGTGGCAAAAGATCAAACAGTTCAAGGGGGCCGAATACTTTCGCAAGGCACTGTATGTTGTCAAATGTGAGACTTTGTTGATGATTTTTAAGGAAGAATCCTAGGTTGCATGATTGTATGAATATACTGCAGAAATTAAACTTTGATGTACAATAAGGTTAATGAAAAATGTGGTTTCAGCAATTGTAGCTTTTCTACTTTCATATGAAATCTGAACATTTTGTTAGACTGGACTGAATTCTCAAGAAAGAATCAATCAGTTAATCCTCTTACAAATCCTGTAATATTTGATTCTACAGAGGGCTGATGTCCTTGTTAATTTGGTCACCTCTGCTCCATTAAAAACGTCTTGTCTTGAATCAGGTACTTTTGGGGGGAAAAAAAGAACCCATGTTCACTAATCTATAACAATCTGCTCACTGTTCTGTTGGGAAGGAAGGGAGAACATCTGTGCAAATGAGTTGAGTTCCTCCTGAGAGAGTAGAAGTCCTGTTTTCTTTTTCTTGCATTCTTGACTCCTGATGTCTCATTTTTGGATCGCTCCTTTCACCAAACAGGGAACTAGCTTGCTTGCTCCAGGGAAGGCAGCTTCTCTCACGCCATTAAAAAAAATAATAAATAAATAAATCATTCCTTAACGTTTGAAAACATTTTCAGTGCCCTTCATGGCATCTTATAAAAACTACAATTTACTTTCCAGAAAATAATTCCATGCAGAAGTCTTAAGGTGTTGGCACAGATTTATTATGCTTATGCTTATCTGAGATCAGTTTCATTTGCAATAGTCAAGGTTAAGATGTAGAGTAAGTTGGTCTTGGGCCAGTAGACAAGTGTGGAGGTATAGTTCAGACTGTATGTTCCTGGTTTGAAAATGGCAGATCGCCCCGTGATGTTAGCCAACAAAAACATACATATGCTATGTCCACATCTACATTCTGGCTGTAGCTGGAAGTATTCCTTTGCCCAAAAAATGTTCACATGCAAAAAAAAAAGAAAGAAAGAAAGAAAGAAAGAAAGAAAGTTTGTCCATGTTTATACAGTTGTCCCCGGAAATGTCCTGAGCTTATTCATAGTGAAACAAGGACCAACACATGATAATGTGCTTTCTAAGTCAGATATCGACCCCTATCTTCTTTGCAAGTATTTTTGGAAAGATTTGCCTTTTGGTTTGGGTGGAGGCCAGTTCAGCGTGTATTTTGCAGAGAAAGCAATCAACTGTCCATGAAGCATGAAGGAACATTTCTAATTATTGGAGGAGGACACTAATCCCTGTAAACCCAAATTCCAATAGACACACACTACAAAGCAGATCAGATTTTTGGATATGATCTTGGCAACCATGAGGGTCAATCAATGAATTTTTTTAGCAGGTAATTTGGGGGTATGGCCACCTTACAGCTCCAGGGTCCCTGGATCGAGCTTGAGCTTGGTTTCTGTCTTTGTAGTGTTTCACATCTGAACCTCTCTGGATTCATGCTGGTATATATGGACTGGCTACTTTAAGCTGCCACTAGGACTGAATGATTGTGTGTGAATGACTGGCGTCCTGTCCAAGTGTATTCCTGCCTCATGCTCAGTGTGCCTGAGATCCTCAGGATAAAGTGCTTCTTAAAGATGAATGAATGAAGATCATTTTGGACACCAGCTTGATACAGCACACAATATTTTCATATAGACAAATTGGTAAGAAAATTCCAGGTGAACAAAATGATGGGTGTTATGTTTCCACACCGTTGTCTTGTGAGGATCACATGCCTGTCCATGATTTATAGTATGTCATGCTGTGTAATGAGTTCAAAGAGCTATAAGATTCTTCAGATCTGTAATCTACCATGTGTTACAGCTGTTCTTTAGGAGTTTTGTGCAATATGATCTCTCTCCATCTCTTTGTCTCTATGGAAAAACCTTACTGGTATAAAACTGGTGTCAGTAATAGGGGTTAAACAGACTATAAATTGCTGCCTTGTGAGTAATAGGATACCTATTTCCAGGTCAAAAACGATGTTTACAGTAAGTGGGACTGAATAAAGCCAAATCATATCAAGGTAGTGACGCACTGAATAAATGTTATATTGTAGGCAGGCAGCAGATTTTAAACACACCCTTACTCAGTTAGGGGATTAAAAAAAAGGATTTTCACTGGAAATATGTTTAAAGTTTAAAGTAATAGCAGCTGTCCAAGGGTGAATTACCTTTGATGCAGGCTTGTCCAGTAAGATCCCCAGAAGGAATGACCCAAGTTTGAAACCATCCCCAAAAAGAGATGAAGTAATTTGTCAATTTTCAAGCTAGGGGGATTGTGTGTGTGTGTGTGTGTGTGTGTGTGTGTGTGTGTGTGTGTGTGTGTGTGTCTGAGAAAATTGAAATATCATTCTGCCTAGTAGGGATACATACAAATACATAACTCAGAATGAAAAGATAATGTGTTTAAATGGGTACAAATATAAATATGAACACGAGGTGCACTATTTTTAATTTAGAAACCCTTTCAGGTGGGTTCACAGAGCATCTGGTTAAAACTAGAGGTGTGTATCAGTAGTGGGATCTTGAAAAATATATATTAAAAAAACCCACAAAATCTGTGTAAACGGATTTTTTTAATTCATTTTTTTTTAACTTCCGTGCAAGCAAAAGTGAGTTGTCAGATATAGAGCTCAAATAACTGCCACATTACTGCGCACCGGTTCTTTTCAAGTGCCTGATCAGGGCCAGGTGGTTCAAATTAGGCTACTTGCTTGTTTATTTGCAATGATTAAACAGTGACACTAGAATTTTAACTCACAACCTTCTGGTCAGTGGCCCATTGAACCACCGCGAATGCACCAGTGAGTAATGCTTTGGCAAATATTAGTTGAACATCACTTGACAATTATTTATATATTTATTCAAAAGCTTTGTAGGTCCACTAGAGTCCAGCTCATGACTGTTAGGACAATTTATTGGGAGGGTGTGAAATTAATCTGACAGGTATGAAGTGTGTTCTTGAGCTCTATCTTGTCCATGTTTACAGGAGTGAGAGATCCTGTCAATGGATGGAATGCAAGAGTGTTTCCCCACATGCACAGGCTGTGAAAACTCTCAAGGGCATGTGTTCTCGCACGCTTACTCCCACACTTACTCCCACACTTACTCACACACACACACACACACACACACACACACACACACACATTATATAAGTCTGGCTTTGTAGGTCCAGCAAAGCCAGGGGTGATGTGGGTTCAGCCACAACCTATGTGTTGTAGCCAGAAGAACAGGAAATTGTGTTGTTTAACAAGGATCTGCTTAGGATATTTCTGTAGTTCTAGTGGTGACTTATGTTCTTCGTTATCACAGCCCTTAGTTTCAAAGAGTATTTGTGCCTCATTGAGTCACTATTCATCAGGATTTCATGGCTATATTCTGACTATTGTTGCACTATAATCCTAAAAAGCTTTATTGACAATTTCTTCTCAGAGCTTTCATACATGAATCTTTATCCACTGTATCTGGATGATACACATGGTTACCCTGGATGCTACAGTATGTTTCCCTCTTGTTGTTGATTGATGATTATCCCATTATACCATATTGTCAATCATACTTTGTACAGCACATTTTGTAATCCATCTGCAATGAAGTTTAGATCATGTAGTGTGTCTGCCTTATCAGTCCATGTGAACTACAATAGAAATGATAAACGTGTTACTGCATGTTAGTGCATGAATGAATACAAACCCGTGATTTGCTGTGTAGCCAGAACGACTGTCAGAGGTGCGGTTAAAGAAAACGGCTTCTGACATCTTCTGAGCAGTCGGATTCGAGAAGTCAGCAGTGCTGTGGTATAACTGCACATCTGCTACATTTGATAGAGATTACTGTAGGTTTCAAAATGCTAGTCTTTTCTGTTACAGTAGCTGAGAGAACCATCAGATCCCAGACTCCAAATCCTGCCCTAGTATAAAGTCATATTATACTTTCCACAGAGATTTGGTTTGGGAGTATCTCTTCAGCCATGGGTAGTTGCATTTCATGCTGCATGCAGTTTGTGATGCATTATAAGGAGAAAAGATTCAGATTTTACCATTTAGTAAACAAAATATCTCCTCAACAGTTCCTTTAAAGAACTCAATCTGTTCAGATGTAAACTCAAAGATCAGCTCATAAACGCTTACATTTTGCTCTCGCCCGAAATGTATCCAACATTCTTATCATTGAGATAAATGTGTTGAGGCAGGAAAAGTACAGATCCTCCTTATCCACTGAGGTGGTGCAAGAGAAAAGGGGGGAGAGAGAGAGAGAGAGAGAGAGAGAGAGAGAGAGAGAGGGAGAGAGAGAGAGAGAGAGAGAGAGAGAGAGCGATGGAGAGAGTGAGAGAGATAGATAGAGAGAGAGAGAGAGCGATGGAGAGTGAGAGAGAGATAGAGAGAGCTAGAGAGAGAGAGAAAGAGCACTCTCACTGTAAATGATGACTGAAACCTGGAAAGCAGATCACTTGGCACTTAAAATGACATTCCTTTTGTCCTATTGCTCCTCTAAGATCTTTGAGAGTTCTTTCTTTCTCTTCCTTCTCTCTCTCTCTCTCTCTCTCTCTCTGCTGAAAGACTTTTTCCATAAAATTCTCCAGTGTCCGTTCCTTCATAGGAGACCTTGTGGACTTTGACACCAACATTTCCAAGTATAAAAAAAATCCAGATGGACCAAATATGCACTTCTCTTCAATATTTCTTAAGACGGGACTCTCCAGGCTTTGAGGTCTAAATTATTCCTTCTGAGTAAATGTTTTCAGAGTATCATTTTCAAAACACTAGCAATATTTTTTTTAAAATCAGTAATCACACTTTTCCATTTCTACTTGATGATTTGAGGCCGCCAGGACATTTTTGTGGAGACATATTTAAAGTGCTTTTGTTTCTGGTTTTGGTGCACAGTGGGGGAACACTGCACGAAGCCACCATAGAAATACTCCCAACCCTGTCTAAGTATTCGATTCTTGGTTTTGGCTTTTTGACAGCCACTCCACTTTTATGGGTTGGGTGGTTCACACAGTGGCTGGATAAAGTATCAGAAGATTTGGTGAGTGGGTGGAGAGGGGGATGTGAGTCATAAGAATGTTCGTTGGATCGTTAAACTCAAGTGACACAGAGAACCAGCGCTGAACACTGAAACTGAGTATTTTAACAGAACATTCTTTTGGTTTTGGCCTCTCATGTGGCATATCATTATTCCTTAAGCAAGTGGCCAGAAATTAAAAAAAAGAACTTTACAAAACCTCTGACAAGATTCTTAACTTTATATTCTCCAGAGAGTTCGATTTATATTATAATATTACGTTTTTATAGACTGTGGAAGAGAGCAACTGAAAATAGAATAACATTGATTTTTACCATTATGACCAATACACAAGGGTCATAAATCTGAAAACCCAATTGGGAATGAAATGGTTAATTGCAGAATGTGTGTCTCTAACGTGTGTTATTTTTCTACATGGTCAGCCATTTTGTAGCAAAACTTAATTAAAAACTAGCGATCACCACAGAAGCTGACCAACATTTATGAAGAGCTCTAAATATATGTATCCATAAATTCTTCTCTTTAATGGTGTTTGGACCTTTAGCAGGACACTAAACCATATGTGTCCCACAGGCACTGGATTCTGCATACACACCACTGCACAGCAACCATGACAGAGACTGGACTGTTTAGAGTCCCTCCTAGTAATAGTCAGTAGTACACAAAAAATAACACCAGCTAGAACATAAACAATGTCTCAGTAACATGAGCAATCCCATGATTCATCCCACTTGTCATATTTGGTAATTCCATTGGTTATCAAAGTAAGACTAGTTTCCTACATAAAATTCCCTCCATTCATTAGCTAATACACTCATTTTGTCATGAAAGGTAATATGAGTCTGTATTGATCACATATACATTACAGCACAGTAAAATTCTTTTCTTCGCATACCCCAGCATGTCAGAGTGCAGGGTCAGCCATGATACAGCGCCCCCGGAGCAAAGAGAGTTAAGGGCCTCGATCAATCAAAATTACTGTTGCAATGTGGCAGTGCTAGGGTTTGAACTCCCGATCAGTATCCCAAAGCCTTAACCGCTAAGCCACCACTCTCCCTGTAAGGCTGGGATTGTATGCTTTTGTTCAAAAGGAGGACCAAAGTATGTTTAATACTGAAAAATAAAAGTTAAAATCTCAGAGAGCTGCTCATAGTCCACCGAGCCTTTAACCCTCAACTTAGATATGGTTGGATTGTATTCAGCGTTTCTGATAAAAATCACTTTGCTCTAAAGTGCTTAGTTAAAGATCCTTTAGAAATGCCTTAAAAGTACCAAAAAAACTTAATAATTACAAAATATAAAAATTTAATGTTTCTACATTGCAACTTCATGGCTCCCTGGCTCAATCTTGAGCTTGAGTTACCGTCTATGTGAAGTTTGTTGGAGTCCCACATAGGTTTCCTCAGGGTTCAAAGGTTTCATCCCACCTCTTAAAACATAGACAGGCTGCATGAACTTGCCCCAGGTGTGAATGAGTATGTGAATGGTGTCCTGTGATAGACTGATCTACCATCCAGGGTCTATTACTGCATCATATCCAATGATTGTGAGATGGGCCACCACAACCCAAACCAGGATGAACCTCTAACTTACAATGACTGAATGAATGAAGTCTGCATGCGCTACTTCTTTTACAGTAACTCCTTTATGTTCTTGCAGTATAGTTACATTATCAAATTGATTATTAGTAAAGTGGTTTAAAGTTATGTTCAATTCTTGCTGAATATTTGATTAGCATAACCAGAATGCAACGCTGCTTGTTTAAAGGTAATGATAAAGGACATTCACATATATTTGACTGTATCATTTATTAAAATAGACCTTATCTACCAAAGTTGAAGCTGATAAGCCAGGGCATACCTTGTTAAATATTCTGGGGAGAAGGGGAGATATAAGAATGGTATATTTTATCGTTAGCATAAACATTTTTTAAGGGCGATTCAATCAATTGTAAATGAACAGTTTCCCTTGTACCATCTATTTCTCCCCTTTGTTATCCATTAAGAAGACCCTGAAATCCCATATGGTGATACAAGGCATTTGCTTTCACCCGCAGTACCAAAAATACCCTTTTGTGACTCTGGTGATGAAAAATGCAGTATGTACAAGTGAAAGTGGAGACTGTGTGGAATAACGGTGGATAGAGTGCCATGGGAGGTTAGAAGAACCCAGTGCTGTTATTTGATTTATCTTGATGACATAATAGGCTTTATAGAGAGGGTTCAATGTCATGTTGAGTTAAGGTTGAAAAAGCAATGTTTCACTGGATAACTAAACCAGAGAAAGGTGAACTTGAGATGAAAGATGAGGACTGGCTGAAAGAAGGGTAAAATTGGCAAATGCCCCGTTGTTTCAAAGGGCCATGCAGACAACCTCAGGCAGCTCATTTGACATTACGCTATGTGTAATGTGTAGTATCCAGAGTGTCAGTCAGTTTCCTACTATGGAAAAGAAAGTCTTCAGGACAGTGCACTTTGCAGAGAAAAAAAGAGACTGATGGGGTAATGACTTTTTACAGTGGGGGAAAAAAGTATTTGATCCCCTGCTGATTTTGTATGTTTGCCCACTGACAAAGAAATGATCAGTCTATAATTTTAATGCTAGGTTTATTTGAACAGTGAGAGACAGAGTAACAACAAAAAAATCCAGAAAAACGCATGTCAAGAATGTTATAAATTGATTTGCATTTTAATGAGGGAAATAAGTATTTGACCCCTCTGCAAAACATGATTTAGTACTTGGTAATGACTTAGTAATTACTTGATATTTTCAATGCCCTGGCTGAGGGAAGGAGGTTCTCACTCAAGATTTGACGGTACTTGGCCCCGTCCATCGTCCCTTTGATGCGGTGAAGTTGACCTGTCCTCTTAACAGAAAAACACCCCCAAAGCATAATGTTTCCACCTCCATGTTTGACGGTGGGGATAGTGTTCTTGGGGTCATAGGCAGCATTCCTCCTCCTCCAAACACGGCAAGTTGAGTTGATGCCAAAGAGCTCCATTTTGGTCTCATCTGACCACAACACTTTCACCCAGTTGTCCTCTGAATCATTCAGATGTTCATTGGCAAACTTCAGACGGGCGTGTATATGTGCTTTCTTGAGCAGGGGCGCTGCAGGATTTCAGTCCTTCATGGTGTAGTGTGTTGCCAATTGTTTTGTTGGTGACTATGTTCCCAGCTGCCTTGAGATCATTGACAAGATCCTCCCGTGTAGTTCTGGGCTGAATCCTCACTGTTCTCATGATCATTGCAACTCCACGAGGTGAGATCTTGCATGGAGCCCCAGGACAAGGGAGACTGACAGTTCTTTTGTGTTTCTTCCATTTGCGAATAATCGCACCAACTAATGTCACCTTCTCACCAAGCTGCTTGGCAATGGCATTGTAGCCCATTCCAGACTTGTGTAGGTCTATAATCTTTCCCTACAAAAGTCCCTGACATCCTTGGAAAGCTCTTTGGTTTTGGCCATGGTGGAGAGTTTGGAATCTGATTGATTGATTACTTCTGTGGACAGGTGTCTTTATACAGGTAAAAAGCTGAGATTAGGAGCACTCCCTTTAAGAGTGTGCTCCTTCCTAATCTCAGCTCGTTACCTGTGTAAAAGAGACCTGGGAGCCAGAAATCTTTCTGATTGAGAGGGGGTCAAATACTTATTTCCCTCATTAAAATGCAAATTAATTTATAAAAATGTTTACATGTGATTTTCTGGATTTTTTTGTTGTTATTCTGTCTCTCACTGTTCAAATAAACCTACCATTAAAATTATAGACTGATCATTTCTTTGTCAGTGGGCAAACGTACAAAATCAGCAGGGGATCAAATACTTTAATATATATATTATATATTATATAACAAGTTACTATCACTTACGTAGCAGGACATCAAATGTAACTAGAAACTGATTTATAAAAGTACAATGTGTAGTTCTTTCATTTATATAAAAAGGAATGTAGATAAGAGGAATTAAACACTTCAGGATGTGCTATGATTGCAAAATAATCAACTTCAGGTTGGTAACAGCAACTGCACTTCACATCTGCCTGCATATAACCGCATGTCCCAGCATGCTTTATTCCTTACTTAGCAACCCCAGTTAATCATCGGTGTAGTGAGGTTGCTCGGTAACCCTATTCCCACTCTGTAGGCTGAGTGTAGCAAATGTCCAGCTATTTTAACAAGTTTAAATTCAATGGCCAAAAAGAGAGATAAAAAGATCACAAAAACACCCAAGCAGCACTAATTTAACAGTCCTGACAGCATCCTCTGTTTCTTTATCATTGGTCTTAAATCTGTGCAAACTGAGTGATGACTGCTAATGTCAGCATTTCCAGACTGAGGTGTATAGAGGAATCATGGCATTTAACTTTTGATGGTTGTACTGTGTGTGTGATGCAATTTTCACCAGCAGATAAAAAGGTCTGAGTCATGCAGTGTGAGCAGTCAGGTGATAATATTTCTCTCATCACACAGTCTAGATCCAACTATGATTGGTTAAGGCTGAATAATTCATAAAAGTGCTAAGATTAGTCATAATAATAATAATAATAATAATAATAATAATAATAATAATAATAATAATAATAATAATAATGATAATAATGATAATAATAATAATAACAGAGGAAGATGAAGAATGAAGCACAGTAATGTGCTCACATTACAAGCACTGTTATTAACATGCACCAGCAAAATATAATATTTACAATAATCATGTGATTGTGCCCTGCGATGGACTGGCACCCTGTCCAGTGTGTACCCCGCCTTGTGCCCGGTGCCTCCTGGGATAGGCTCCAGGTTCCCCGTGACCCTGAAAAGGATTAAGCGGTTGAAGATGGATGGATG
>JAFFST010053940.1:272896-289776 GCA_022414735.1 Noturus placidus
CGAGGATGGGGAAGGGTTCCGAGGATGAGCCGTCATACTTGACAGTGCCTCTCATATCTTTGTGGAAGGAGACTATCATCTTCAGAAGCTTGGGGGGACATCCGATCCTTCGCAGTAGGATCCTTCGCATCCTTCGCAATTCTAGAATAGGATACTTAATATCAGGAAATTGCAATTTCGATTCCACTTATCGATTCCTGCGTCCGCATTTTCAGATAGACCGGATTTTTTTTTTGTACATAATCTGTGTGGACCCGACTTGGCAATCTGGCCTCCTTCCTTGCTAATCTGCATCATATAAATGACCAGTGGACTGCGGGAAGTGCTTAAAAATGTCGCTACACTTTGTGAAGTCAGAAGCCGAAAATGTTATGGGTAATATTTGTGATAAGCTAATATGTTGCAAGAGAGGTGTCACCACCAATATGACAAAGCATCTGTGCTTGATTCACTGTATAGATGTACAAGGTGTACGGTGTATGATACTTTGCCTCAACATCTGCCCAGTCATTAGCCAGCACTAGTAAGGCGACAACTCCACCAAACGCTACCTGTGAGACGCTCTTCTCCCTCTCTTCGGAGGCAAAGCTGCCAAAAGAAAAAACTGAGGAGTGTCACAGGTCAATCACAACATTCATAGTCAAAGAGTTGCACCCCTTTTCAGTCGTTGAGTTGCTCTCATTTACATAAGTGTTACAATGAAGCCAATTTTTTTCTTTTTTTTAAACATTTCCATTATTTTTTGCAGCCAACAAGTGTTGTGTATTCAAATCACTTTACTTTAACAGTTTTGCACACATACAGCTCTTAAATGAGTCCTCAGATTTTATGTAGCCTGCTGATTTATGGTCATGGTATTCATCCATCCATCCATCCATCCATCCATCCATCTTCAACCGCTTACTCCATTTCAGGGTCACGGGGAACCTGGAGCCTATCCCAGGGATCATCGGGCACAAGGCGGGGTACACCCAGAACAGGGTGCCAGTCCATCGCAGGGCACAATCACATACACACCACCACACACACTCATACACTACAGACACTTTAGACATGCCAATCAGCCTAAAATGCATGTCTTTGGACTGGGGGAGGAAACCGGAGTAAAGCTGCAACTAAATGTATTGCAAAAAGAAACAGAATACATATGATTGATAACTAAATGTTTGATTTTTTTTTTTTTACCACCATAGAATCGAAACTGGGAATCGATAAGAATCAGAATCTATAAGCGGAATTGGAATTGATAAAATTCAAACAATACCCAACCCTATTTGGCTATGAACATTGTATTAATTTGCTGTATTTTGGACATGTTTCCTCACACTGACAATCACCCATCTGCGGTGCGGCCAAACAAGAGAATGATCTCATGCAATACAGTCAAGCTAAAAAAAAAAAATCTGCACACTGGTGTTTAGCAAGAACATTGATGCTTTATGAAGATTTTCAGATGTGTTTATGTGAAGCTCCCTGAGTGGCCCTTTGCCCTTTGTTAGGAATTTGAACCGCCGACAGCAGCAGCGTGTTTGAATGGGATGCTGTTATGCCAGACGGCCAAATGTCAACAAGAGGATAATGACCTCTCCGCTTGAGACCTGGTGAATATGGAAGGAAATTCAGGGTTGGCATTGTAGTCAGTTGGTTCCTTTATAATGCAAAACTCAAATAAAACAAAATAATGTCATACTAGCATTTTTTAGGGGTTTTTCTTGGAGTAACAGTTTGTCTGAACTGATGTGAAGTTTATATTCCTGACTGGTTGAGTTTAGTCTGTCAGTCTCTTGCCCCATTTATAAATCTAATTATTTATATCTCAGTGAAAACTGTGATAGCATTTCATCAAATGGCATTTTGCTATTCTGTACAAAATAGTTGACTAAAAGTCATATATGCATACATTATAACAATGACCTATCAAAGTAACTGCTACTTGAAACTTACCACAGCAGTGTAATGTTGGAAGCTGCTAATTTTAGCTACCTGACTAGCTTTAACCAATCACCTAATAGTTACTATTATTTGTGTGGTAGCAGGGGCATGGGTGAGCGTCAGCTGTAAATATAGAGGAGACTGTTTGAACTCCAGAAGCTGCTGCAGTTCACCACATCCCCAGCTGTGTCCACTGCCACCATCCCACATGTGATGCTTACCAAGATGAACTCTGCTGATGAATCAGAGGACTTCATTAAGTTTTTCAAACATGCAGCTGATACCAGAGGGATGAATTGGCTCTTGCTATCGGGGAAGCCCAGTTTGCTGCCCAGCAGCTGCCATCATGGATACAGCTGATGTATCTGAGTGTCAAGAGTTAGGTTCTGCAGTGGGTTGACCAAACATCAGAGGAGCACAGCCAACGCTTCCAGTCTCTGCAATTCACAAATCTCAGCCACCCTTTCACTGACACAAGCATCTGAACTGATTCTGAGTGGAATGCTGAGCAGATCATAAGGCTGTTGGTACTAGAGCAGTTCATCGCTTGGCTCCCGACAGGTACAGCAGGGTGGGTCCAGTGATGCCAGCACATGTCCTTGGACAAAGCTGTTCAGCTGGCAGAGGATCACCTAGTGGCGGTCCCTGGTCCAGGCATCTCTCTCTCTCTCCCCTGTCCCTTCTCCTCCCCGATTCCCGCACCTGGGAAGCTGGGGCCCTGAAACTGACACCTTAGATCTGGTGGTTCTCCGTGTTCAGTTATTTGCAACGTGATACCCAAAATCTATGGAACGTGATACCCCAAAATCAGTGGCTCTGTGCAACATCTCAGCATGCAGAGTGTTGCAGAGGCACTCTTCTGAGTTATCTCCCGAGTCAGAATCACAAAAGAGATTTTGACTGACTGAGGTATGTTATTTATGCTTCACAAATTCCTAAATTCACTCAGAATTGGGCTCAAACCCCTGTTATTTGCAATATGAGATGTTCTGCAAACCTCCATGGGGATCTAACTATTGTATGGTTGCATGCCCCTCAGCGTCTTAGACATTATTAGGGAAAATCTTGAGTAGGGAACTTCTAAAAGTTAAAACAAAATTCAGTATGTTCTGGACTTGAGAGCAAAACATTTACATCAGGCCCAAAAATGGCATACCCGACTGTATGACAGGGAACTCAGCTACAAGAATTTGCACTGCAAGATAAAGTGTTTGTACTAATTCCCATATTCAGCTCTACATTACTCACAAAGTGACAAGGACCCTTTGAGGTCACATTGCAAGTTGGGGAAGTCATTTATGAGGTCAGGCAAACAGATGGAGGTGAGGCACTACAAATACCATCTTAATCTCCTTAAACCATAGAGAGTTGGGTCCTGTGGCTCTGAGAGTTGGTGGCCAAGGCTGACAGGTTGGTCTTGTTCTGTGGACTTTAGAAAAGTCAACGTGATGCCACATACAAAATTCCACACATTGATGAACTGCTCGATCAGTTTGGCATGGCTTGTTTTTATTCGACGCTGGATTTAATCAAGAAATATTTGGGTTGCACTAATTTGTCACCCTTCTGCTTGCCTTGTTTGGAGCCCCAGAAATGTTTAAAAGTCATTTTAAGTAAATGTACAGAATACTCTGTGCACGCAGCACATATACCATGGCTTATTTAGATTATATAATCATTTAACAATGAATGACAGTGGTATTAACAACATTTGCAAGCTTTCCTAAAACCGTTGAAACACGTAGGCCTCACAGCAAACCCAAATAATTGTTCAATTAAACAGATGGAAATACAGTGTCTGGGAATCCATTTGGACCATGGGCAGGTGCGTCCCCAAACTGATAAGACCACAAATTGGGTGAGACACTTCTGGTCCAGTGGACAGAGCCATGTGAGGGGTTTTGTTGCTGGGTAAAAGTGGTTTTGTGTTGGGGGGGCCATTGCTGCATTCTCCTAATGTTTCCCTCTCTTTTGTTCTGTGAACATATCCATCAGGCAGAAGGCTGGGAGCCATTTTATCCCAGATGGTGGAGGGGGAGGAGGATCCCATGCAGCACATCAGCAGAAGCTCTCCGTAACTAGGAGTAAGTACAGCATGTTAGAGAAGGGATGTCTGGCCATCCAGTTGTCAGACCTTACCCCTGATAATACCTATTAGGTTACCCCTTTACCCTCTGTTCTAATGATTCCAACTGTGGAAATTAGGGGTAGCGATGACCAAGGGCTAATAGATGTAGCATTGCTAAAAGGTCAGTTGGTTCATAGAAGAAAAATGGAGTTTATCCATAAAATAAAAACATAAATAAACATAAACATCAGTTAGTATATGCAATCAGAATTTCAAATGTAATCATTTCTGATACCATGCTCAGGATAGGAACATTACAAGAAGCATGGCATTGGCACTAGCAGTGCAAGGTGATATCGGCCTGATACCTTGGATCAGGTATGGTTTCTTAATTATAATGAGCAATTGGTTTTGTCATTCTCTTTTCTTTGTAGAGACTATCATCTGCTGCTTTGCACTGCTGTTCGCTAGGTGGTTGTGTGGCTGGTCTCCTACTTTCATGTTTTGCTGCTCTACTATTTGCTTCATTACAAATGCGTTCTCCAACTGCTTTGACCATGAATGCGTCACTGTGCTGTTGTGGCTTGCTGTATTTGACCCTCATTCACTGCACCAGTTGGTGATTGAATTTGCAGTGCTGGACCTAATGCTTCATTCATGTGGCCAATTGTTTCTTTTGGATTTGACAATTTCTGTTGGTAGAAACAATAATAACTTGTTCTTCTAATTGTACATCTTCTGCCTAACCAGAGTTTTTGACAGTGTGGAGGAATATGATTTGCAATGCAGGATTTGACTATGTACATTTCACTAAAGGTTTGAGTAGTTTATAGTAATTTTGTCCCCCCCCTTTTCCAGGTGTTACTGTAGACCTCTCCACTGGTAGGGTAAAAACATGGCTGCAGATAAACCAGTTAAATTATTAAGCATTATTGCATTGATATAGTGAACAAGAGTTTAACAACTGTTTAATATTATATTTATTCTTTTCTCCCTGCTTCACATGCTAAGTAATTTTGTATTAAATAAATCAGAATCAATGTGTAAATTCACGTCCATGCTCATCTTCTTTCATGCAGTTGAAAGGCTTGTGATTGGTGAGCCATGTGGCCATTAGTTCTTTTTAACATTTCTAGGTCAGTCAAAAAGATTTCCTAATCTCACAGCATTTTGGGGCTTTCTAAAATAACCTTTTTTTAAATTATTATTTTCAGCAACAAGTATCACTACTTGTTGAAAATTAAACAATGTATTTAATTCCTGAAGAGACTTCAGATAGTTGAAATCTCCCTGAAATCAGTCTCCCTAAATCTTAACAAGTTTCTATTGCTACACCATTGAGAGCATCCTGACCAACTGCATCACAGTGTAATATGACAGCTCCATGATGTATGGGGAAAAAAAAGTACAGAGCATGTATTCCTCTGTACTTGTTGGGGGTTTCCTCCAGGTACACTTGTTTCCTCCCCAGTCCAAAGACAACAATTGCAGGATGAATGGCATGTCTACATTGTCCACAGTGTGTGTGTGTGTGTGTGTGTGTGTGTGTGTGTGTGTGTGTGTGTGTGTGTGTGTGTGTCATTATTCCCTGTGATGGGTTGGCACCTGTCCATGGTGTCCCCTGCCCTGTGCCCATAGTCCCCTGGGATAAGCTCCAGGCTCCCCACGACCCTTTGTATTATAAGCGTCACAGAAAATGATTGGATAGATGTATATACAGTCAGGTCCATAAGTATTTATGTATTTAGACAGTGACATAATTTTCATCATTTTGGCTCTATACACCACCACAATGGACTCAAAATGAAGCAATCAAGGTGTGATTGAAGTGTAGCCTTTCAGCTTTAATTCAAGGGGTTTAACAAATATTGCATTAACAGTTTTGCCTTCAGTATGTGAAACGCATGCTGAATTGGATTCAGGTCAAGTGACCATACCCTGTTTTAATATGTTTGCATTGCACTTACAGCACTGATCTTTATTCAAAACGTTTTTAACCATATTTATTTAACTACAATTATTTTTTTATGTGTACTATTCTATTGTATGTATGATCTGTAAATATGACATTTAACTGTTCACACACAATGAGATAAGGAGAAAGTGACGTAAGTCTTTGTTAAGCTTCGGTGAACATGACTCATTTTCCCATTTTTATAATTCATTAATTAGTGGCTCATAAAGCTGAAAAAATAATTCCTTTTCATTAGGTTTATAACAGCAGTCTGATGAGAAAGGTTATTCTGGTTCACTGGCTTGAAGTTAAATGAAAGGAATTGCAAGCACATATTATATTACAGTCCCCTCTGAAACTACTAGAACAATTCATTCATTTTTGACATTTGGGTTTGAGATCAAAAGATGAATATGAGAAGACCCTAACTCTAGACTTTAGAATTTCGTATGTAAATGTGGGAAACAACATAGAACATAGCACATTCTGCATCAGACCGCCCAATTTGTAGGTGAGGAAAAATATTGGAACGTTTGACTGACAAGAGGTTTCTTGTTACCCAGGTGTGTCCTGTTCGATTAATTAACAATAAATAGCTCTGAACATCTACTCTTGGTTATGAATTCAGATTCACATGCAAAGACTGCATTTGTTCTTAAAAAGGTTAAGCCAACATGATGATCAGAGAGCTGTCTATGGGAGAAAAGGCATTGCACAAACATTGGGCTTAGCCAATACAGAAATTTGGAATGTCCTGAAAAAGAAAGAACCCACTGGTGTACTGAGCAACAAACAACAAGTGGGTCAGCCAGAGAAAACAAAAACAGCCGATGACCAAATCATTGTCATCAAAACAACAAAACAACAGTGTGGCGTCACCAACAACCTCCACAGGGCAGGGGTGAAGGTATCACTATCCACTGTTTTGAAGAAGACTTTGAGAGCAGAAATATAGAGGCTATACCACAAGATGCAAACCACTCATCAGCAGTAAGAATCGATAAGCCAAATTGGAATACACAAAGAAACACAGAGATGAGCCTCAAAAGTTCTGGAACCGAGATTAACCTCTACTAAAATAACGGAAAGGCCAAAGAACAGAAGAAGAAAGGATCTGTTGGTGATTCAAAACATACAAGCTCATCTGTAAAACATGGTGGAGGTTGTTTCATGGCTTGGGTTTGCATGGCTGCTTCTGGAACATGATGGTATCAGCAGAATGAAGTCAGAAATCTACGGAAGCATTTTGTCTGCCAATTTACAGAGAAATGCATCAAAGTTAATTGGAAGGGAACTTCATTATGCAGCAAGATATTGATACATTACACACTACCTACTCAACAAAGTACATTTTCAGATGGAAAAAGTGGAAGGTTTTAATCAATCCCCAGACCTTAACCCAATTGAGCAGCATTTCAACTCCTGACGACGAGACTGAAAGGAGAAACCCTCCCAAAACAAACAACAACTGAAAGAGGCTACTGTAAAAACCTGGAAAAGTATCACAAAAGAAGAGACCAACAATTCAGTGAGGCCAATGAGTCACCGGATTAATGCAGTTATTGCAAGCAAAGGATCCATCCATCCATCCATCCATCCATCCATCCTCTACCGCTTACCCCTTTTCAGGGTCACGGGGAACCTGGAGCCTATCCCAGGAAGCATTGGGCACAAGGTGGGGTACACCCTGGACAAGGTGCCAGTCCATCGCAGGGCACACAAACATTCTCACACCCATTCATACACTGCGGACACTTTGAACATGCCAATCAGCCTACCATGCATGTCTATGGACTGGGGGAGGAAACCAAAGTACCCGGAGGAAACTCCCGACGCATGGGGAGAACATGCAAACTCCGCACACACATGGCCCCGTCGGGAGCAAGCAAAGGAAATGCAACCAAATATGAAGTGTTGTTTACTTTTATTTACTTCAAGACTTATCTCTTTCTATATTTTTGCTCACCAAAAGAATTGGGTGGTCTACTTTAATAAGGTTCTATGTTTTATGTCGTCTAACACATCTAGATGTAAATACCAGGAAATAAAATCTGCAATCTTAATCTGTGGTCTCATATTTATCTTTTCATCTCAAACACAAATGTGTTTGGTGTATAGCACAAAAGAATTGTCCTTGCCATTCAATAATTTCCGTGGTACTCTATGTTTATTTACTTTATATAGTTTGGTTGAATTATATTCGAATTTCATATCCACCTATAGTACTTAGGAGCTGCATTTTCATAGCTGCTAAAAAAAGTATTATCTCACATTCACAATAAACCTTGTACCAAAGCATGGCAGTTCATTACTGAGAAGAAAATAGAAGTGTATTACTTTTCAAACCTGAAACTTGTGTTGGTTTTGAAACCTATCACAGTAAGCTGAGCATGTAATTAAATTACCCAGTTCTACACAATAGAGCTGCAAGCAGAACTCACTGATATGTAGCACTGAGAATCTACATAAGTCTCTTCTGTGAGCATATTTCCCCAGCTTGGTGTTTTTGAAATAAGTTGGCGCGAAATGAGTTTCACTTTGGACTATTCACTTCTCAAGCTAAAGCATGCCACTGGAGGAATATTAATGCAAAGGGAAAGCTGTAGACTCATTATCTTACCTCTATAGTCTTATTGCATTCTAGTAACTACTGTGAATGCATCCAGTGTGAGGGCTTAAATTAAATTAGTTTCATTCCTCTACAAGGAACATTAATATGTGCCTTTTCTTGGCATTTAAGCTGCTTTTTAAGACGGTTTCCAGAACAATCCAATAGCGCCAGCAGAATCACTTGATAGTTGTGATAAGACAGTACTGTAAATGCACCCCACCCTTTTTTTCTGAGCACTATGCCAATATACACTAGAGGTTTGTTGGGAACTGTTTACTGCTAATTGTTTTTTATTTACACCTGCCTGTGATATATCCGAACAAATGTAATGGTTCCCTAACCAACTAATATTTACCAAATTAATCATTTAAACCCCATAAATCCTGAGTAGTTAATGAAGATGAATGCATGAACATGGTAAATGTTGTGGGGTACCATGTAAGTCCATCTCCTATGTTAATGATTTTGGCCTTTCTTTGTCCCATGAGCTTCATATGTGAGCTCCATGCCTATAAAAATTCTCCCACATAACATAACAGCAGAATAGAGCCATCAGTTTATATATATGACCTGTATATTAGTTCCAGACTTCTAGCAAAGAACCAGGTTATTTTGTGTTGGAAATAAATAGTGTAATATTGGGATCAAATCTGGCAACCCAATTTTGACGGATCAATGTAAACTAGCTGTGCCTAGTAGCTAGAACTTCAATCACTGGCTACCAATGTGAAGAATGTTGAATGGTTATGTTTCTCTTAAATTACCAACTGGCTTCAAAACACTTCAAATTCTGAAAATCCGGAAATGTACTGATTACTCAGATGTATTTCTGGTGCTCTTTGTGTAATGACCATGCTTCTGAAATCCTCAAGGATCAATTGTGATATATTTTAGATGTATATTTTAAAGCTATTTCATCTCTATACTATAACAGCTATATCAAATTAGAAACGATAAAAAATATTAAGATTAATGAGATTCAAAGATGAATTCAAACCAACAGCTTGTACCATTCTCTTGACACGTACAGTAGCTCTACAATACAGTGAGCCTTATACTATGCAATAAGACTCATCTGCCCCAACTCACCCTCAACAGCCCTCAAGCAACAAAACATTAGTTTGTTTCAGGTCATTGCCCATTGTAGGCTTATGCAGCTGACCTAACCCATTGCTTTTTTCCATTCACAACTAACCTAAAGCAATCTAGAGGTCAGCAAAATGAGGTCGCTGTCTGCTGGCATAGTCTGAGGCAGAAACAGCTAATTTGGCATGTGCTCCATGACCTTCTGTCCATTTTAGGGATGTCTGTAGTGGTGCAGTGAGAGAGAGTGTACTGGAGCTTTAGAGCATAAAGTTGTATGGGTAGTGTCTTCTTAGTGTTTACTTATTTCACTTATTTAGACATCAGAGGTAAACCAAGACTTATCTCTTATCTCTTATCTCCAGGACTTAAAGAGGGACAGTTGCTGCAATAATGCATCAAAATCAGGGAGATCTGGGGATAGATTAATGTATTATAATGTCTTATTTTGGGAAGTTTGGGCGCAGTTTGATCACTGGAATATGAAAGTATGTAACATTTATTATCTTAATAAAATACATAATAAATATGCTTGTGATATAGTGTAAATGACCAAAGCTGCCTATTAAACTGACAATGACATTTGAAAATTCATTACATTTAATGCCATCATAAATATTTATGCGGCTGTGGCTCAGTCGGTAGAGCGGGTTGTCCACTAATCCACTAATCATAGGGTTGGTGGTTCGAATCCCGGCCCGGGAGATACCATGCCGAAGTGTCCTTGGGCAAGACACTGAACCCTAAGTTGCCCCCGATGGCAAGCTAGCACCTTGCGTGGCAGCTCTGCTACCATTGGCGTGTGAGTGTGCTCTCATTTGTAAATCGCTTTGGATAAAAGCGTCTGATAAATGTAAATATATTATTGTTAAATGCAGGCCCTTTAAATAAGCATAATATGCACACAAACGGTGTGCTGAATGTTTATGTTCCAAGACCATCTTCTCTTAACAGCTATAGTGAAGCTATTTCAGGCATTTCTGTAAGCATTTCTCTACCTCGTGCTTCATTTTCCTGGGATCATTTGGAATTCACAGACCAAGATAATGTATATGCTCTAGATTGATTATCTTAAAAATAATACTCAACAGGACTGAGAGCAAATGAGTTTTCAGGCCACTGAAGCAAACAAATCTCACTGTAATGGTCTTTGTGACATGGTGCATTATTATGTTGGAAGTGTTTGTCCAAGTGTAGCAACTATAGAAATGAAGAGTTCAATGTTCAATATACAATCTTCAGATATACCATTCATGCATTTTTCAGTGCGTAGCAGGGGTACTAATATGTGCCAGAAAAAAAAATCACATTCACTACATCATCATACAGACAAACAAAACACTAAATAAGCTCCATAAGAACGTCCATACATTAACATGATACAAAATGGTTTGGGAGGATATCTGTCCCAAAACTTTTCCCTCACTTTTCAGCTATTGAGCTTATCCTTTTGTGCCCACTAGAGGCCTACTAACTTTTTTTTCAATAAACATCATTGGTGATTGGCTGAACAAGACTTGACTGTGATCCAGAAAAGTCGAAGGACAAGAGCCTTCCTTTGTCATTTCCCCATTTATTAAAGTTCCAAGAGCTTAATGAAGACTTAATATTTTTCCAAAACAAGGTCTTTTTACTTAATGCACTATATACATTAAACAGGGGCAAATATACCACCTTTAGGTGGTCAAGAGCTCCACTATACTTGCTGAAAACTATTCTCTGTTAAAGTTAACCACTGCTGCTTGGACAGAGCCAAACTCTGAAACTAATTAACATATGAGCCCATTCAAGTTGCAATGCCCAAAAAGGAAAGTGCGAGGCCAGGAGAGTCGCACACACAGGTGTATATAGAGTGTGGTTAACCATAGGGGTCAACAGGGAGGACATAACACTGAGCCCAGCAAAAGATGAATGTTTGGTTGCACCTCATGGTTCTTATACTTAAGTTAGGGTTTAGTTAAGTGTTCACAGAAGATGCAGGTCTTTAGCCATTTTTTAAGATAGTGACGAATTCTGCTGTTCAGATTGAGGTTAGAAGGTTATAAAGGGACCTCGTGCCTTGCTGAGTAGGCACTACCAGGCATTGCAGGTTGCATAAGAAAACATAAAGCTCAAGGAGAGTGTTGAATTGGAGGGGTGGGGTGGGGAATGTGGTGCCTTGAATTTTGGGGACTGGTAGCTCCACAGTTAAGGCTCTGGGTTACTGATCAGAAGATTGGAGGTTGAACCCCCAACATTGCTGAGCTGCCACTGTTGAGCAGCTTGGCCCTTAACTCTCTCTGCTCCAGGGGCACTGTATCATGGCTGACCCTGCGCTCTGACCCAAACTTCCTAACAAGCTGGGATATGCAAAGAATTTCTATATGCAAAACTCACTGTGCTGTAATGTATATGTGACAAATAAAGGACGCCAGTGGAGGGAGATGAAGAGGGGTGTGACATGGGTTCTTTTGGGATGGTTGAAAACAAGGTCTGCTCCTGCATCCTGAATCATCTACAGGGGTTTGATGGATCTGGCTGGGAGACCCGAGACTAGTGTGTTGCAGCCGTCCAGTTTTCAGATAACAACAACCAGGACTTTCATTCAGAAATATTGACTTGCGTTGTTGTTTACAGAAATCCTGCAATAATATGTCTCTTAGTATAGATATGTATCATCACAGTGGGCAAGGCTTCCAGCACCCACAGTAAAGTCATATGGGTTAGCTAGTTGTATGGGGCCTATGGGTTAGCTAGTTGTATGGGGCATATGGGTTAGCTAGTTGTATGGGTCTAATAGGAATAATGTGGTTGCAAATAGCAGTGGGTAATACCAATGACATCCAAAACACCACCACCACCACCAACAACAACAACCTACTAACAAAGACAATCTGAACTGCAAAATTCAGGGCATAACAATATCCCAATTATTTTCCAATAACCTTATTAGTTACCACCATAGTCTTTGTATGCTCAGCTCAGCAAACCTTGTCATCTCAACTTGTACAACTTGTGTATTGATTAATACACACTTTCTCATAGTAAAAAGTAAAAATGAAAAATTGGAAGACATAAAATGGAATATTGGATTTCATAAAAGTCTATTTAATAGATTTTCTTGCAGCATTAATTACTAGCCTCCAATTACCTCTTAGCCTGTATAAACACTAATGGGCACTTCAAGATTTTAATCAATAGTCTGTCTCTAATCCTTCATGAAATACAAATTTTTATTGACTCTGGACAGCATCAACAGTATTTATCATGACCTCCATTCTGGCCTCATGTTTTCTCGTTGCTTCTACATGCCATGGTCTTTATGGATCACCAAACACTAATAAGCTCAAATGCTCTTCAGCAATCAAACAAGCAGTCAGGCACATGTAGTCCACTCATATTATTATCTACAGACATTTCCTTTCTTTCATCTCGTCAACAAGAAAAATACACAAAAAATACCATGTGTGTGAACAGCAAACCCTAACCAACTCTACATGGCAGACAATTAAGCCAGTCAATATTGAGATAATGGGCAACTCAGCATTGATAACTGTGGCGCCAGACTTCTCAGAGTGAATCCGACTACTCTCTTCCTCATTGTGCAGGCTGATGGAAAGTTCTCCACAGGAAACCCAAGCTGTGTACAGAACAATTTCACTTGTGAGCACCCACCTCCCGCCAAGTTTCCCGCCCTTTTGTCTGTAGAGCAATGGGATGACTGCCATGTTCCACTGAATGAGGTGTCAGTATCTGAAGTGAGGGGATGCCTAACATAGAGTGCCTGCTTAAGCCCTTCAGTCTGTTTTTATGCTTGTCCGAACATTGAGCCAGGACAAGAGAGGGGAGGGAGTGAAGAGGGAGGAGGGAGGAGGGAGGAAAGGGAGAACTGCACAAGTAAGGCACTACGACAGCTTTTCTCCATGCTCAATATTTTGAATCTGCTTTCAGATTCATATGAGCTTCATTAGTATCCTGGGTATTCTCCTGATTCTTCTTCTTCCTTTTCTACTGTCTTGCCAAAGGGATAGCATGTGAGTTTGAACTTTATGAACTTTGTCAGATGAACATGTTTCTGTTAGACTTCTAATAATGTGAAGTCCTGTTTTACAAGATAAAGGGGTTGGTGATGGAACAAAAACAGCATCCATGTGGTAAAGTGGATGCACTGAGCATACAGTATACTGGCATTTCTTCGTGCACAAAAAAAATTTGGTTTGGGGGATTTTTAACATGAGATTTAAATTTTATTAATTTGATGAATGCACTAGCCAGTGTTACAAAGTCTTTATGTGGCAATTAATTCAATCAGTCATGTTCCATTAACTTGATTCAGTTTACTGGTTTATTTAATTGACTAACTGACCTAATGATTTTATATATATATATATATATATATATATATATATATATATATATATATATATATATATATACACACACATAAATATTTTATTACTTCTATACTTCTAGGTTTGTCAATTAGTATAGGTTATCTTAGGACTTTACTTTATATAGGACTTTATTAATACAGGATTTAATGCTCTGACATCATAAGTTCTCTCTGTAGGCAATAGTCATGTACACGCTTATTAATACTGCCATGTTTACACTGAGGACACCAACTTTACTTTGAAAACTTTACTTCCATCAATCATACACTATTAGTAATGATTCATTGATGATTTCAGCATGAAAACGGAACATACTGCTGAGGTGCCAACATATATGGTTTAGCATTTATGCGTGAAACGTGAAAGACCCACATTTGCATCTTGTAGCGATGAAATTTGGCCTGCGAATTCAAGATCTTCTGTTTTATGAACAGAAAACAAGAAGGTGACATTGTGGTCTCTTTGGATTGTAAAAAGAATTTGAGGAGATGCGAATTATTAAGTAGTGGACAAACTGTTTTCTTACTAATGCATGGTGCTTGTCTGAAAAACAAAGCAAATTAGCTAGCAAGCTAGCTAATGTATTTCTCCGACATTCTTTCCAAAACTTCATCTTTCACTACAGTTTATTAGTATCTGGACATGGATATCGGGAATTGCATAAAGTAAGCTTATAAACATTTCTGCCGATTTTAGTTAAATATCAGGTTAACTAATACATGTTAGCATCAAGGCTTTTGTGTTAACATTGCTTGTTCTCTCTTCCTGCTAGGATTATTTTTGTGGATGCAATATTGGCACCTCTATATACTGTTACTACATTGGTACTATAGTCTAATTCTTACACCCACACCTAGTCAAATATACCATATTCCTACAATAGTATTCTAATTTATTTAAATTAATGGAACTTACAGTATGACGCAAACTCGGGTACCCTACATTATTCGTGCTTTAAGATGTTCCGGGTGTGATTCATTAGCTCATATTTGTGCTAAGCAGGTCTCTGACATCTTAGGGCTGCATTGTATCAAAGCATTGCTTAAGCCTGAATCAATACAAAGTGTTAGACTGACCTTGTAGTCAGGAGGTAATGACTGTTAGTGCTGTTGGGGCAGATAGCAGTACATTCATCTATCAACTCAAGCTCAAGGATAAAACATCCGTTTGAGGTCATATTCTTAGCAAATGTGTTATTCGAGCCTGAAGAAGAAAAGAGAAACATGTGTACCTAAGCGCTCAATCTGCAAGCTGAAGCGAGTTACTCTAGGCTGATTTCTTTATTTATATTTCAAATGAATGAACCAATGCATATCAATCATCATTTTTATTGTTAACCAACAAGTGGTGTGTTAGACATGGAAACATGCACAGATCTTCAGTGTGCTGGTTCCCCAAGCCTTGTATGGACAACCACAGACTTAAAGTTAACTGGTCTAGCACTAGGAAGCTTAAGTTCTATGCCTCTCAGCAGTTATTAGCTGGCTCCGTTGCCAGGTTGGATACCAGGCCTTCTTCCCAGCACGATTTTGGCCTATGTGTCAGGCACGCTCTCTGATCTATTCACGGTGGAATGGTCCTTCTCATTCCGAAATGAAAGCCTTCCTTGTCCCTCTGCTATGGTTACTCCAGCCTGCCAACCATTCTCAAGCCTTCCTCCCTTGACTGATGCATTCCCCCCATCAGTCATGAGCAGAATTTACAATAAAAGTAAAAAGTAATTTGTTTTTTCTTTAGTCTATTGAAAAAGATCTTGAGTGCATTCCAGTGACCAAGCTCACAAAGGGATGGATCTTGATTAAAGATCCATGATAACGCAAACATGACAGCATAGCATCTATTCATCACTTCTATGAGATTCTTTTGTCTGGTTTTTTCTTTTATTATTATTTTAATATAACAGCAAGCTTTGATAGGCTTGAAGAACCGACTCGGCTTGTTATCATTTTGTCACATTTTATCACCACTTATGAGAATAAGTTCAGTTACAGAGAAGAGCTTTAACAGATTTAAGGCTTGGATAACTTCAGCAAAGCACAACCAAATATTCTTCTGAAATTATCACAATATTTCCTGCATTTATTTTAATATGATTCATATCAGATATGGCTCATATTGTAATGGGTTGTAATAACAGTTGTAGGCAGATAATGAAACATACTGATTTAATTTAGCTTGCCGTCAATTTTTTTTTTTTCCACATTAGTCTCTGGTCTTGTCTTATACATCAGTTCTAAATACATAGCCTAAGCACTCTGTTTCTAATTAAAACTAACATGAGCAGAAAACTCCTCTTTATCTTTCATACGCTGTGCTTAATATTTACAGTGGCTCTGTAACTGAAGTTATGTGGGATCCAACAAAAGCAGACAAAAGCTATGCTATGCTCTGTCAATATCAGGCTCTTGATAAGTCATGGTCTAACTAGAGGTTGCATTTTTGCATTGAGTATGTCAGCATATTTTTCAACTATAGTCATGCCCATTAGGCAGATGTCCTCGAAACAGATGGTTAGTAAGGTTTGTTCGTCTGTGGTCTGCTGGGGATCATGTGAACCCATAGAGATTCAGAGCAGAAATGAAAATGATAAGATCAGTGAAATGAGTTTGTGTAGAAAAGGATGGAGTATTAGTGATGTGTAGAGGCAAGCAGGTGCATATCAGGCTTATGCCCTTTATCAGGAATCTATACTGTAAATGGCATACAATAGATTTGGATTTATTAATATATAATTAATTGCCCAAATATTCCTATTTAATAAGTAACCAAAACACTCTTACAGTCCTATTTCAGCTTGTCCTGTGTTAGTGTCTATCCATTTGTGTAGCAGGCAGTGTTTTTTTTTTTTTTTTTTTTTTG
>JAFFST010053940.1:290543-322362 GCA_022414735.1 Noturus placidus
ACCCCCATGGGTGTAGCTCTTCAGCTTGTAGTGTTCCCATTCGAAGTCTACTGCCTCACTGTCATTTTCACTGTGTTTATTCTACAGTATAGTAATACAAATAATGTATTTCTCATTAGGCACATTTATGAAACAATCTGCAATCATTAATTGATTTACTACAATGGCAAAATTGTCTAATTCAAGCACAGGCTTAAAGGTCCTGTCCTATTTCTAACATCAGAGTAAATGAGCAAAGCACAAAACATAAACAGGCAACTTCATCCAACAATTAACTGACTAAATAGTATTATCCATAATAAATCACTAAACAACAACTGACATGTTATTACGGAAACATGTATGAATAATATAATTTTTAAAATGTCTAATGAATGAAATTAAATACTGGATTCACTTAATATATTACTGGAAGTATGCCAGGCAGCCAATTTTTTGTGTTGGTCATGGTCTTGGTCTCCTCTCTTCCACCTCCCATGGTAATAGTGTCATTGTTTCAGAACACCGTAAAGGTCAGCTTACACTAAGAGCACTTCTGAAACATTTTTTGAGTTGTGAATCTCACTGAAAAGATGGACTGCCATTTTAACGAACATTTCAATGCACACCATGTCTGTGAGTCTCATGCACTAACAAATGCTACTCTATACATCCTGCTGTGTTTTTTATTTGGTTGGTGTCTTAATTGCAAATGGAAATTGTGATTAAAAAAATTAATTCTTTATTTTTTTGAAAGACAATCCTTGTTCCAGATGACAATGGAAAAGCTGAGAAGAAAGGCTGAAGGCTGGCTGCTGGGAATATATAATGTAGCCTCAGAGTGTGATTTAAAGCCACAGATGTGTAATCAGCTTTAAAGTTTTGCTTCCTGTGGGGAAAACTGTATCTGTTTCAATGTCACAATAAGGGTGATTTGTACTTTGGGCTAGTGGTGAGTGTCCCATAAATCATGTACCAGGAAATGAAAAAAAAAATTAAAATAATGCTTGATATAGAGGATCAGTTAAGATTAGCTTGGTTTGGTATGGCAGGGATTGTGTGAGTGTCATGAAAAGATTTGAAAGTTTAATGCAGAGTTTACAAACCACACTATTCTGTGGTGCATACTGTCAAATACAATACGAATGTGGGTCTGTGTACATTTCTCATTTCTGTCTGTAGAAAACAGAACACATGCATGCAGGCTTGCGGTGGCTTAGTGGTTAGCACGTTCGCCTCACACCTCCAGGTTCAGGGGGTTCGATTCCCTCCAGGGCCATGTGTGTGCGGAGTTTGCATGTTCTCCCCGTGTTGTGGGGGTTTCCTCCGGGTACTCCGGTTTCCTCCCCCAATCCAAAGACATGCATGGTAGGCTGATTGGCGTGTCCAAGTGTGAGTGGGTGTGTAAATGTGTATGTGTATATGATTGTGCCTTGCAATGGATTGACACCCTGTGCTTTGTTGTGCCTTGTGTCCCATGCTCCCTGGGATAGGCTCCAGGTTTCCCCGTGACCCTGAAAAGGATAAGCAGTATAGAAGATGGATGGATGAAATCACAGGGGCAGATTGATTGTTCATTTGGACAAGCCTAAAATAGCTGATAGCCCCTTGTTTGTTGTACTTCTGCAACCCTGCTATTCTTAAAAAAACAGTGTGCTACTGTTAAACTTCCAGGGCTGCTGTTCCTTTTATATGCAACTTGCTTAGCATTATTTGACAACAGAACAACTCTATAGCGGTTACTGGTATCAAATAAAGAAACTCGAGATTGGATTATATTTAGTGATCAATATTTTGGCAAGCATATTTCCTACTTTCTAGTGTCTACTGTATATCCTCTGTTCACTTCATACTGTATTCTAACTGCGCAGACACCGAATACATTTGGATGATTACAGAAACTATTACATTCATACGTAGGGTCATGTCAAAACAACATATCTAGGGTCATGTCAATCAAAGTTTTACAGCAGTAGACTCTAATTTTGGCTAACAGGCTTGCAGAAGAATTTGAATATGAGATTAGACCGGTTGACAAATGTGGTGCAATCTGAATTTTTACACTCATCCAAATCAATAATAAATCTTTATGTTTGATTTGTGACTAAACAACTCATTGTACCCAAGTTTCTAATGATTTAATCCATGTAGCCTACATGGTTGTAACCAGCTACAAGGTAATTAAATCATAATCATCTCTTTTGGCTTCCTGAAACATTATGAAAATCACTGATCCTAAATAGATTCAACACCTATTCCATGTGCATTTTATCAGATGTTATTTATCCATCCATCCATCCATCTTCTGCCGCTTACTCCTATTCAGGATCACGGGAACCTGGAGCCTATCCCAGGGAGCATCAGGCATGATGCTGGGTACACCCTGGACAGGGTACTAATTTAACATCTTTTTTTTTTTTTTTTTTTTTTATTAAACAGCCAATTTTTTTTTCATCTCAGAAAATCAGAATAACATTTGTTAGGGACTGATTATCAAATCCAGAGGAACTTAGATTTGATCATTCTCTTTCACCCCGGAAATCCATACGCTATCAATGGCTTCTGATTAGACCATCAAAAACCTCTTCCACTGGAAGCAACCACTAACTGCCCCCAAAATGGCTCTAATAATGAGGTAATTCACAACTGCTTGGGCATTTCATCAAGTGATTGGCTTGTGAGTCTTCTAAGTGATAAAGGCCTGGACTAAAAGGCTAATGTTGCTAGTCAGTGTGGTTATAGCAGAATGTTTGAAAGTGGATACTAGTGAAGGCAGAGTTCTGTAAGGCAGATTTGCTGGAGAGTCTAAACTCACCTCCGGTTCTAGGTGTATGCGATTAGTAATGGGACTAAACTGTGCAGGGTGACAAAAGATGTTCTGAGATTAACAGAGATACACTGGTTCCACACATCTAACACATTACATTTTATGAGTGTGCACTGCATAAACATGCTCAGAGAAAGTCCCTGTCCTTTTCACTGGGGTGGTACTCTTATCTTTTGTACATCCAATATATATCTTTCACCTGGAAATGGAAATAGTGCACCTTAAAATTGATTTAAGATACATAATTGGACTGCAATTATCTGTTCAAGTAAAGGCACACTACCATTATAGATAAAAGATACACAGTACAAGATATACGCTTGAGGGTACCACCCCAGCCACAAGGAATTCTACAGTACCAGTGGTATATTTTTTTTTCTGGGAGTGCATTTTTTAAAAGTAGAAATCCGTGGTTTGTTTTTATTCACAGTGAGGACTAAAAGCATGATAGTTGTGTTAACCATGTCCATATTTCACTTTGCACTACAATCTTAGCCAGTGGCTGAGGATAACATTATCAAGAGCTTAGTGGAACATTATGTTTTGGCCAGAGTGCGTGGTCATGGGAAGGTGCAATGAATCAAAACCATCTGAAAGAGACCAGAGAATTAAACCCTTCGTTACTGTTGCTCACTGGAGAACTGACACTGCTGTGCAGAGAGCAATGTGAAAAAGTGTTAGAAGACTGAGGCATTTATTACACTCAGAGAACCCTACACTTTCTAAAGATTTAAACTCAGTGGCAGTCATGTGATCACTCGTCTTTTCTAACACTACAGTCGCTCGTTTATCACAGATCCTGAGTCGCCGTGGTGTACTCAATAAAAATGTTTTTTATGGGAATATTAAATGGGTCACAACAACCCTGGGCAGAACCTTTAAACCAAATAATAGAGAACTCTCTGCTGAATGTTTGTTCACTAGAGTATAAAATTTTAACTATTATTATTAGATAACATTCTAAAAAACATGACCTTTAACAGTAATTGGTGTATTGTATTACAGACTCTACTGCAGCGCTCAGACCAATAAAGTTAATTTAATTACTGCAACTATTGAGCTGTATTGTACTGTTCCTCATGTTATCTTTGTGCTGTAGAGTTCATGTATCAGGATCAAGGGCTTTGGTAATGTGTGCTGTGTGAGTGTAAAACTATACACATTATCAGAAAATAAATCCAACATTAGGACATTTATCTAAAATACAATTTTAGATAATGTAAATATTGTATATATGAATATACAGATAGATATGTGTGTTTTTACAGTGTCACTGTACAATACGGGGGCCCTCAGTTCCAGTTCCAGAATTATTTGCTGATTTTCCTGTTGAAAGAAACTGGAATCAGGAGAAACCTGTATATGAGAAACATACACATCAATCAGCCATAACATTAAAATATAATCTTGTTACAACTGCACCTGTCAATGGGTGGGAAATATCAGGCAGCAAGTGAACAGTCAGTTCTCAAAGTTGATGTGTTGGAAGAAGAAAAAATGGCCATGTGTAAGAATGTGAATGACTTGTGAGTAGCACAAGTAGCACAATAGCCTAAATTGTGATGACTGGGACAGAGAATCTCCCAAACAGCAGGTCTTGTGGGGTTGGCCCTTTATGCAGTGGTTAGTACCTACCAAAAGTGGTCCAAGGAAGGGAAACCAGGTGGTGAACCAGTGAACCGGTGACAGGATCATGGGCGATCAAGGCTCATTGATGCGTGTATAGAGCGGAGGTTAGCCCATCTGGTCCGATCCCACTGAAGAACTTCTGTAGCACAAACTGCTGAAAAAGTTCATGTTGGCTTTGATAGAAAGGTGACATTGCAGCTTGTTGCGTATGGGGCTGTGTAGCCACAGACTGGTCTGAGTGCCCATTCTGGAGCATAGGAAGAAAGTGGCCTGGTCTGATCAATCACATTTTCATTTACTTTATGTGGACAGCCAGGTACTTGTGCCTCACTTACCTAAAGAAGAGATGGCAACAGGATGCGCTGTGGGAGAAGGAAAGCTGACAGAGGCAGTGTGATGCTCTGGGCAATGTTCTAGAGAGAAACCTAGGGTACTGGCATTCATGTGGATATTACTTTGACACGTACCATCAACCTAAACATTGCTGCAGACCAAGTACACCTCTTCATGGTAACAGTATTCCCTTATGTCAGTGGTCTCTTTCAGCAGGACAACACGCCCTGACACACTGCAAAAATTGTTCAAGAATTGCTTGAGGAACATGACAAAGCATTCAAGGTGTTGACTTGGCCTCCAAATTCCCCAGATCTCGGTCCGATCGAGCAATTGTGAGATGTGCTGGACAAACAAGTCCAATCCATGGATGCCCCAGCTTGCAACTTACAGGACTTAAAAGATCTGCTGCTAACATCTTGGTGCCAGATACGACAGCACATCTTCAAAGGTTTTGCGGAGTCCATTCCTCGATGGGTCAGAGCTATTTTGCCAGCAAAAGGGAGACCTGCACACTGGCTGGCTAAATCCCAGCTAATTCCCAGCTGGAAACAAGGACCTTTGAAGACTTGGCTAACAGTGGGGGCTTCAGTGACAGGTGGAACAACATGCCGGTTGGAGTACCGATTTAGTGACATCAAAACCACAACGTGCAGATGCTAAAACGTGAACCTAATTTTCAGATTGTTTTTTTCGAGATACAAAGAAGACTTGGCCGTGCTAATGATTATAACATAAAAGGCCAATACACTTTTCCCATGCACAAGTTGTTATACCAACATGCATCCTGCTTTAACACAGTCGTACTGACTGATTTTAGATCAATATCCACTCTTAAACTATAACTCATGTTGGCACTCGCAATCTTGTCTGATTAGGCTGGATTTTAGATACTAATGATGCAGGATAATAAAATCTCAGAATTCCCAGGAAGTCAGGCCTCCTCTTGCTGTTTATGCACTTGCTTAATGCACAGTTAAACCACACTTTGTGGAAGGAACGCAGCTTTGTTTAAACAAGTAAATCTGATGTGTTGTTTCATCCGTTAATTTTTGTGATTTATGTATTGTGCAATACGTATTTTCAGTTTGACCTAGATAAGACAGAAAAACCATGAATCATCCTTGCCTGTAGGTAATACTTTTCAGCTTCTGGTAAAGACAGAGGCTTATGCAAAATGAATTAAATAAACAGAAGGTCATACTATTGCATCTTTAATGCTTCAATGAATAATTAAATGGGATGCTGACATTTCACACAGCAGATATTTTTTCTGTTTCCAAAGCAGCTGTTCAAATGTTTAAATGTTCTCCCTAAGACACAAGATGGTTGTCAAATGAAAATAAATAAATAAATAAATTGCTAAATATAAAACAAATCAAATACCCATTATATGTTTGAAAGGCATCTGTTTGATATTTCAGCAATTTTTTAAATTTAATTTTATTCATTTAGCAGACGCTTTTATCCAAAGCGACTTACAAATGAGAGCACACTCACACACCAATGGTAGCAGAGATGCCATGCAAGGTGCTAGCTTGCTATCGGGGGAAACTTAGGGTTCAGTGTCTTGCCCAAGGACACTTTGGCATGGGATCACCCGGACCGGGATTCGAACCACTAACCCTACGATTAGTGGATTAGTGGACAACCCGCTCTACCGACTGAGCCACAGCCGCCCCATTTTACATTTTTACATACATGTACATTTTATACACAGCAGGTTTCCTCCACATTTTCAGCACAGATAAAAGTGGAAAAGTGCAATTTCATATCTCATGTAAAAATAAATTTAAAAAAACATTATATTGTAAATATAGCACATTTTGTATAAGATGTGTCAAAACCAATGGAAGGCTTAGACATGGAAGCATGAATGTGCAGAGAGCGTTTATAGGGTTTAGGTCTAGGCACGCATTATCATTAAAGTCAGCACACTCGAGGAAACAGTCAGGTGAGTAATAGCAAGCAAAAAGAAGCTAAAAGGGCAAACCAGATAAGACAGTATATGAAAGTACTTAGCTTTTAGGAACAACAGAAATGCACAACAGACTGGTGACATTGATTAAAGGAAAAAGACAATTTTTTCCCAATGCAATGGCACTGTTTGCTCACAGCCTCAAGTGCTGTAACAATTTATTACAATTATAACAAATAGATGAATGGATAGTGCCTGTCCTCCCTTAAAGCTTTGTTGCCATTTGATGGAGCTTTATTAAATAAATTCTGTTTTTGCTTTTCAAACTGCGAGAGGTGAGTTGCTCTCTCTCAGAGCTTGCAAAAAAAAAGTGCAATTTTACGACACTGACCCTAGCAAAACAAAAAAAAAACAACTTAGTAAAACTCGATACAGGGGGAAAAAGTATTTGATCCCCTGCTGATTTTGTATGTTTGCCCACCGACAAAGAAATTATCAGTCTACAATTTTAATGGTAGGTTTATTTGAACAGTGAGACACAGAATAACAACAAAAAAAATCCAGAAAAACGCATGTCAAAATGTTAAAAAATTGATTGGCATTTTAATGAGTAATTGTAACTGTAGCTGTAAGGACAGCAAATATGTTTTGGGCATGCATAAACAATAATAGTGACTGTATTAACACAACAGCATTACAGTTTCCTTGCTTATTTACAGCACTTTTGAAGTATGTTAATGGAGAACGTGTTATTCATTGCTACATTACAACCTTGTACTTTTGTACGTTATTGTTTTCCATTACTTTTTTTTTTTTAAATAAAACATCACACCAAAACTGTGCTCCTCTGCGGAGACCTATTTGCATGGACTATAATAAATCATATAGACGTGTACATTTTAGACACAGATGTTTTGGAATAGGTTAAGGTATATTAGGTAGTAGATACTACAGGAAGAATGTAAGGTTTCACTATTGGGAATTAATGCTGATGTGATCACTAATTAATCAGCAGTTAATATAATAGGGCTATAGTTAGTAATTACTGCTTAGTTAATAGTGAACTCCTGCTAACAAACTTACTGAGAAATTAGCTAATAGTTCTAAGTAGCTGATAGGAGTAACCTAAGAGTTAATGAAGAACTACTAATTATTCCTGCTTAGTTCTGGCATGGTTATGAAACAGTATTATAGTGTTACCAACATAAATCTATAAAACATCTGATGCACATTTACCAGGATTTTTTTTTTTGCCAATGTGTGGCTGAATAATGTATAGATATTTATAAATATATAATCCATCACCGATGACCTACACAGCTGTAGAACATTTCATCGAAAGTATACTGATCATATAATCATATAATCTGTAATTCCTATCATATATAATAACACTTTTATGAAAGTCTAATATATGAGGCTTTGAATATAAGATTAGCTTTACTGTCTCAATCAGTTCCAAAAGAAGACATACAGTCCATAGCTTGTGTACATATCTTTTGGTAGTTCCTGGTCTAAAACCAATGACTGAAATACATGTGCTCTGCAATTAATGCTCTGTCAAGCGGAGATCCCAAGCCCTAAAATGAGTTCTCAAACAATCACTGCTGCCGGACATGTGATCCGCTCAGATGTGCTAAATGTCATTAGCGCTACTCCAGTCACACTGCATTAAGCGTGAATTGTGCATTAAGCAGAACAGAAAAGCAGCATGCTAATGCACCCATGGTGATCCTCTCGGTTGGAGAGGATTAACTGAACCGCATGTGTTATTATTGGAATCAAGCAAAACCCCCTTTAACTGCCTAAGCACTATGCGTGTAAAGTAAGAAATATTTCACGGTTTTATGGGAACATACAGAAGAAAAAAAAACCTGGCAACTTTTTGTTACCTATTTGTTCTTTATCTTATTCCTGACTAACCTCATGATCTCATATTAACCTTGGTTTGTCTTTGTTATTCGGACACCCTACTGTCTACTGAAGTCAATAAATGCAATATAGCGATTAAAGTGAGTCAACAACTGCCCCTGGAGCTTCTTCCCCAGTTAATTCACTTTCCAGTAGTGCACAGAACCTCAAAAGACCCATGGGCAGGATGCTGAAATGCATAATGACAATCTTGGTATTCTGATGGAGAGACAATGACATACAGTACATGTGAATACTTAATATGACAACATATGAAATCTATCTCTATCTCTATCCGGTCTGACTTCGCCGGCCACGAGTGGCCAGCGCAGACCACGACGATCTGCCCAGGTCTGCCGATCCTGGGCAAGCCCCATCCGCTGAGGCCCCTATCGTCGTTGTTGCAGTTGGGACCAGACCTCGGCTTGCAAGGCCACTAGGTCTGCGCCTACAATCACACCCACATTCACACAGTACGGACACTTTAAAACTTGCCAATCAGCCTACCATACATGTCTTTGGACTGGGGGAGGAAACCGGAGTACCCGGCGGAAGCCCCCGACGCACGGGGAGAACATGGAAACTCTGCACACACATGGCCCTGGCGGGACTCGAACCCCGGACCCTGGAGGTGTGAGGTGAACGTGCTAACCAAATGCAACAAAATGCAAGTAGACATGGTCGTGTCTCTTTGTTTGGTCCCGGTGTCATGTATCTTACAGCTTTTTATATGACTCAAAACAACTTTTTTTAAAAGCCATTTGAACTTACTTTTCTGGTAAAAGGCCACCAAGAGAAGTAATATACTCGAGATTTTACAGAAGAGACATCAAATGACAAGGGCAGGTTGCCTTTTTCTAGGTTAATTTCTGTTCCTCATGTAGAGATACCTCATGTACTACAGGGGTCTTTGGAAACAGAATAACATTTAATTACAGAAGAAATATCACCAGTCTGTTTTTTTTTTTTTTTTTTTTTTTTTGGATGTTTACAACTTAAATTCTACTGTCAGAAAACCACTTGGAATCCTAGTGAAAGAAAGCAGGAGGTGTGTTTTAAAGACTCTGGGGCAGGAGAAAGACAAGGGCGGTCAATTAAGCAACATTAAATGTCATTTAAATGACATACCAAGTGCAACTGTGAGCCTCTTTCAAAGATATGATCTGAACCTTAGTATTGATGAGATGTTCTGCCTTTCCTCCTTATCTGAGAACAGCTTGAGTTTTTTTTTTTTTTTTAACAAAGACCATTAGTCCTTTAATGGGTCTGCCAAGAGAAAAGAGGCAAAGACCTTGAAATTCCAGGCATTCTGTGAAGCTAAAAGCACAATTTAACCCTCTGAAAAACCTTTACAACCCAGTGCAATCTGGGCCTGATCCAACACACACAGCAAAGACACAGAAGTTGCCTGTATTAAAGGCAACTCAGGACTATCATTGGGTAGTCCATATCACATTACAGCTGCGTCTTGTTCACTACACAGTTACGTACAACACTGTGTTAAAGAAATCGGTTTTGAGTCATGCATAGATCATAGAATGTTCATAAGCCATACATGTGTGTTAAGTACTTATTTAATCCTTTTCTCTAAGCTAACGCCATCTCTCGAAAACTTCATGCTGGATTTCCTTGAATATTACCAAAGCTCAGTGTAGAAATAATTCCTTAACCCCTTAGTCTCATCGTATTATTTAGATATTCAGCTTAGTGTATTATTCATTAACTGCTATGAAATGTTAGTAACACATCCAATGAGTCTAGTATTCATAATGAATTATCAATCAATGCACTTTAACCTGTTCTATAGATATAAAACATTACACGTTTATCCACATTAGAATTCAGATACTCTACCAGAGCCTTTTATTGTGCATTATAATAATAGGGTCTCTTATGAACAGATATTATAATGTGTATGTAACCTGATGCCGTACAGTATATTTATGCTTTATAAAGTGGCATGCAAGTAACTATAACTACTAATGAGCATTTATAAACACTGTTGCTAGGAATTATATGGTATAATATATGCTATATTTATAGCACATTATCGGAAAATTTATGATGCATTTATCACACAGGGACAAATAGGAAAGGTAGAATAAGAGTGAGGTATGTAGTGTCTCCAGGGCCTTTAGTTTGATTTTGTGCTTGGTTTGCTGTCTGTGTGGTGTTTTGCAAGTTCTCCCTGTGTCCATTTTCTGGTTTCCTCCTGCCTCTCAAGAACATGCTAGGTTTCTACACTAATTTATCCATATGTGGGCGGCTGTGGCTCAGTCGGTAGAGCGGGTAATCCACTAATTGTAGGGTAGGTGGTTCGAATCCTGGCCCGATGGCAAGCTAGCACCTTGCATGGAAGCTCTGCTACCATTGGTGTGTGAGTGTGCTCTCATTTGTAAGTTGCTTTGGATAAAAGCGTCTGCTAAATGAATAAATGTAAATGTAGGTGTGAACATGCATGTATGGTCCCATGCAATGGATTGGTGTCCAATTAAGAGTGTATTCCTTAATTGTATCCAGTGTTCTCAGGTTAGGCTCTGGATCCAGAATGAATGAAGTGGGTCCTGGGGGTTTAAGGGGTTAATTACCAACCACGCTCATACACATTTTGATGGATTTGACACTTTTGGATGCACTGTTTCCAAAACATATTGTTTCACTGCAATTCATTCATACTCAATCTTTTTCTTCAATGTGTTATATATTCAAGACATACAGTAGCTGTGTTTTATGATCACCTTGGGATGATTTTTTCACTTGCAATTAATTATTATTATGGGATTATTTTCATAATGATCGATGAGCACACTTGGCAGCCAAAGGATCTTATCACAAGGTGAATTTGTGTCAAGACATGTGGAAGATGTTAAGAAATGTTTTCTGGTCTTCAGCACACTCAATCAAGGGCAATGTCAGGCCATCCTGGCCTGCTATTGACCCCTGACATTCCTTTCATCTTACTCAGAGTGACTGGTGGCTGGCTGAGCAATGTACAAGCAACAGCCTGATCTAGTTATTTACTAGAATGTGACTTTGTAGTAGGTAATAAAAACTGACTTAGCTCATCTGCAATGATGAGAGACAGCGCTTGTCATTGTCGTCTTGCGAGCAGCTGGGAGAGATGCAGTAGAAAGACAGTGGACGTCAGTATCTGGGAGCCTAGACGTACAGATTTTAGAATGATCAGGGCCTTTATTTGTTCCTTGTCTGTTTGTTTCTGCATCTGTAGGTAAAATTGTGAACTGCAATGATGGAGTTGATAATCCAAGGTTTATGACAGAACCTTGAAAATGATAAAGACCGGTGGTCATCAGAAGAGACAATCTTATCTGAGATGACTGCAACAACACAGAGAGAGAGAGAGAGAGAGAGATGAGAAAATCTAGCCAGAATGTGGGAGATAATAATTCAGCAGCCTAACACCCCCACACCATTGGAATATCACACCCCATCTAGATTATCATTGGTCCCTTTCTGCAAACCCGTCCCACTCCATATTTCCCATGCCCTCAGCTGGAACTGGATAGAGGGAGAGAGGGAGGGCTGAGTAATGTGGAGGCGGACCATCGTGTTAGGTTTGCTCCTCCTGAGCACTTCAGGGGAAGCTGATGCTCCACGAGAGTCAGTGACACACTCGAAGTCGGACATGCTCACGCTCCAACTTCCCTGAGCAGTGCGCAGTGTGTGAGAGAAAGCCACAGGAGTGCAGGGAAACCTGAGCATTCACACCTAGCTTTACTGTCTTTTCACTCTGCTGCTGGATGATGGAATTTTAACCATGTGGAAGGTAAGCAAGTAGAAGCCGATGCGGCAGAATTTGATTAGATTTATGTTTCTTGTATTGCGCACAGGAGATCCTGACTTCTAGGGAATATACAGAAAAGGTCTTTTGAATGGTGTAATAAAATGAATGTACCGAAAAGCATGACTGCTCTTGTAGGACAGCTCAAACATCTCAGGAAGAAGGTTTACGAATAACAAATCTCTGCTGTCCTGAAGTTACAAGCATGTGAGTGGACCCTCAGAAAGTCCCAGCCAAAGTAATGTGAGACTGAGCTGTTTTAGTGCTGTTGGATGAGTATGATGTGTCAGCGCCTTTAATGAAGTGCAAGCCTCCTGAGTCAGCTTGGGCTGACCTTTTTTTTTTCACCTCAGATGCCCTCAATAGTTCTCTGTGCAAATATGAGGTTCGCTATTGCAAGCCTTCAACCTTTAAAAGTTTGCATGTATATCTGTGTGTTTGTGTGTGTGTGTGTGTGTGTGTGTGTGTGTGTGTGTGTGTGTGTGGAGAGAGAGAGAGAGAGAGAGAGAGATTGAGGAATATGTTACTGATTACACCCTGGCCTCAGTAGCAGGCATTCAATGCCACACAGTAATGCCGTGTTTGGTGGCTTATCAGACTTCAGCCTACAGTACGTAAAGAAGAAAGGAGGAGGATTTTGTAACAGGCAAACAGTACACTTCTTTGTTTCATCAAACTGTCACACACTTCATGCAGCTGACAGTGACATGAGCTGACACAGATCAAATCCAACTGTCTCTGGATCCAGTCCAATCAGATGAGCTTGTCTGCACTAGTAGATGTCAAGTTTTCACACAGTGCCATCTATTGTTATGGAGAAGTTTGACACAGATTTCTTTTTTTTTTTTTTTTTTACTTTTTTTTTCAGAACTTGACTAAGGGAGTTAAAATCCCCCTTATTCCTGTAAACCTGTCAGGGCATATGATAACAGCACAGTTGCTATTCCAACTGTCTTCTCTCTGTGTCACTACAGTGTGTCTCAATCGTGTACCTTATTAAGCACCACAAGTGCCTGGCGAGCTCTTGAGGCCAAAAGATTGCTCTTGGCTACAGAATCATACACTCTGCTCATATCTTTGACCTGATGCAAAAGTGTGGCTTATTCTTTGTGACCTGAAATGAACTTTTCTGGAGCTAAAGCCGATCAAGTTTTCCCTTGAAATTTAGCAATTGTGTCATAACATAGTCTTTTCTCCTCTCTCAATGTGTACTTCCTTTGCTTATCTAAATAAAGCTAAAGCTGCCAAATTACAGGAGTGTTTCTGACCACTTCTCTACCAGTAAGTGACTCTTGGGGAAGAAAAAACTGGAACAGGCTCCGCTCTCAGGTAGATATTATGTGTAAGCAGAGCTGTTACAGAGCAGCACAGAGGAGTCTGACTGGTTTCAGGTATTCTTAAGTGTTGATATGTCTTTGATAAGTCACCTGTTTGTGTAGAAGTGGTTCTTTGGCAGATGCACCATCTTTGTGCTGGACTGCAATTCTGCCACTAGAGGGCATCCGTAAACTCGCCCAATTCGCAGCAAATTATTTCTCATAGAAAAGTGGCGAGATACCCTTCTTGATAAGAGGTATCTTCTAACCTGGCATGCTTTCATAGAAATTCATAAACATTTGAATGGACGGATTTGTTATAAAGAGACGGTCACTGTTAGGGTGGGTGGAGTTAGAAGTCAGATTTTATTATGACCTCATTTGTATAGAGATTTTGTGTTCAACTAACCCCACCCCCAACCCTGCAACTAATCCCCCATCCCCCCTTTCCCGTCAAAAAAAGTATCCAATTGGTAAAAGCCCTCTGTAAAAACAATTAATGAATTGTGTGTGTGTGTGTGTGTGTGTGTGTGCGTGTGTGAAGCTGAACATGGCTTGAACTACACTTTAGAGAAGGAGAATGCATTTTATATGCAATATCTACAGTTCAAGACATCCAAACTACACATATAACACTAGAAATCTTATACTAGCTAAGTAATCTGATCTTTAGATAGCAAAATCATAAGAAATAATAATAAATTAAATTTAAAAAATGAATGTATGGGCCAAGTTGTGGGTTTGCAGACGTGCCTCGTCTTATTTAATCCACCAAAAGACCTGGCCAGGCTGTCAAGCAAATGGAAGCTGTTGAGGAACGTAATCCTGTGTCTATTGCTGGAAGGAACAAGGCAACAGGGCTGATTTGTACGACCCTGAAGGCTGATGTCCTGACACGCCCAGGCAGTGCGGTGTCGTGTAGAATGTAGAAAGTATTCTCTGCCGTGTGGTAAATGGTAATTTACTCGGAAACATTTCAGAGGCTTCAATTTCAACCTGGATAGTTTTAGAACTACTAAAAGAGATTCGTGTTTGAGACCCCATAATATGATTGACCTTTTATGGTCATGAATAAACCGCCCTAGTTTTAGTTGAACAATATATTCAAAATGAAAGACTTGATGAAAAATGATTTAGAATTATGGATAAAGCGAGTACTTCATTCAAAATCATGAACACATGGCCTCTCACACACCTCCTTCTCAGTGGTATACGTTCTCAGCATTCATTTTGCGGTTTAATTTGGATGTCTGACAAGTTTGCTGGAATGCACTCTCTCATGTGATCTTCTGTAAAACTTTTATAAGCTCTGATGATACGTGTCTTTTTATTAACGTTCGCTTCTTTGAGCATCCTGTCTGATCTATTACTCGTACTGAATTTCAATAATAACTATTTCCATTCCTGACATTTTATGTTGGCGCCAAAGCCACGACATCTGTAAAGCAAGTATCTGTTACTAAGGTATGCAAGCATATACTGTAGAGGAATGAACAGTTGATAGATATGTAACAGATTGCAACGTAGTCAGAGTGCAGTCTGACGTTCTACATGTCGAGGCTGTCTTGAGTAAGAGGCAAAGCCTGGTATGCTGAACTATTTATATATTACAAGGTATGTAGTCTTGAAGTGACAGTGTTTTAACACACATGCAGTATTGAATAATGGATTTGTTGTCCAGATGACTTTCAAAGTTGGATGAAGCAAAATGATAAAGCATCTAATACATGAAAGAGTAGATAGATTTCCCGCTCATGTTTTACATCAACATTCTTTCAATGGCTCGCATATAAGGGGGCAGCGCTAAACAACATAAAACAGCTTTATCTGTTCATCTTCATATAATGCTAGTCAGGGTTGTGACCATCACTGTAACACTTTTAAGCAGGGATCCGTATAGAACCTTTAAAATGTTTTTTTTTTTTTTTTTTCAATGTTTCTAGATCTAACCATTATGGAAAAAAGTCAACAATTACAGAAATTGTATATTCATTGGTACCAGCTCTCTTTGCAATTCAATTCAATTCAATTTTATTTGTATAGCGTTTTTTACAATAGACATTGTCTCAAAGCAGCTTTACAGAAATATCTACACAATATACAGATATTAACGGTGTGAATTTATCCCAACTGAGCAAGTCACTGAGTGGTGACATTGGCAAGGAAAAACTCCCTAAGATGTTTAAGAGGAAGAAACATTGAGAGGAACCAGACTCAGAAGGGAACCCATCCTCATCTGGGTCATCCTCATCAACAGATATCCTGAAAGAGTTCATTATTGATTTATATGAAATTTGCATGGCTCAGAAGAAGCCATAGTCCCAGTAGTCTGGAATTGGAGCAGGTGAGAGCTCCCTCCAGAGGCAGGACACCCGAGACAGCTCACGCAGGTCCAGGAGAGCAGAATGGACCAGGATCTTCGAGTATCTCCATAAGACCATGTATAGCTCGAGAGAGGGAGAGAAAAGATTGTTAGATCTGGGATTTAGCATAATAGAAGGTCTAGTCAGGTTCTTTTTTAGTTCTTTGCTTTGTCCCTCTGCGGCATCCCAACAAAACATGCTTTCTCTTTCTGAGAGGGAAGTAGAACCCATTTTAGAAGGGATGTGAAAATCCCTTGAGGATCCTTTTTTTTTTCTTTTTTCTTTTCTTTCTAAGAGTGCAATGATAAAAGCACCACATCATAGGTGTAACTCTAGGTATAATCATCACGAATTATAGTAACAGAAAGGAATTGCCTTTTCTATTGATCTGAGATTAGTGTTGCATTGTCTCTTAGATTTATCGATTTGATTACACTGGACCAGTCTGGACAATACATCCATTATTGTAGATTTTTAATATGCTTCATATTTGTTTAGAAATGTCAAAGGATATTTCTCATTTTACAGATGTTGTCTCCGTGTTACCGTTCAGGTTATGGCAGGTAATAACAGTTGCCCTCAATGTGGTAAAAAAAAAAAAGCAAGATGAGACAGGAAGTGTGTAATTTCATGATTACAGCTCAGGTCATAATGGTAGCTGTAGTTTTGTTTGATGTTGTATGAAATGCATATTATATTTTTGGGTTAAATAGCACACACCTTACACACCCACGCATGATCACACAGCTTGTGGCACTGTGTGTAGATAACAAGAAAGGCTGCTTGATGCCTTAAACTATAGCTGTCTTTTGCATGAAAAATTGACATTGTACAAATTTTAAATATTGGTATATTTATGAAGCTGTGTATCAATTCCAGATTGTGTATGTAAAATCCACCAGAGTACATGCATTAAAAAAAGACACAAGAAAACTTTTGTTAAACACCTCAGGCCTGCAATATAATCAACACATTTTGTGCGGCTTGATCAGCTGGAGTTAATAGTAGGTGTAAATGAAATGTTGAATGCTGGTGTATACTATATCTGTGTATACTAATGGTGTGTTGCACATTATCATTGACCTTTATATGTGTAAACAGATGCTCTGAGACATGTTTTTATTAACCTTTATAATCCTGTCACAACATACTGTTAGCAAGCATGTATCTAAATATTACAGTACACTTGCACATAGACAAACACACAACATAAGCACAAGCACACACGTGGTGATATTAACCGTGATACCTTCTTGTCTGCTTGCACACACATTCCAAGACCTTCAAGCAAAGTCACAGACTGATATATGCAATAGGGTTTGCAATCAACACCACTATCATAAAGACATAATTTGCTTTCTTCTCCTCGTCTCGTACACATCGGACCACATGTACACCATATGGAGCTACGCACTTGGCAGCTCAAGGTAATCTCTGCAGTATGTATGGTAATGATACTCATGAATAACTAAAAAAGAGACACAGGTTGTTCACTGGCCCACTGTCTGTGCGTTTATTGAGCTGTAGCCTATTGTAATTAATTATTGTAAAAACTTTGGCTGTCCCCTACCAAATATTTAATGGTTGTACATTTTGGTTGTTTGTTTTCTTGATAAATATAAAGCACACTGTGATGCCAGTAGCATGCAGAACTTGTCAGTGTAGATTGAACAGTCAATATGTGTTGTAGACCTAATGTCTACTTGAGACAAATTTGAATTTGAGGTAAGCCACAGCTGGCTAAAGATATCAGTGTATGATTGATTGATTGCTAGGTTGGATGTGTACTGTGTATGATTTTAGCTATGTAATGTGTTCCATGTGGTTACTTTTGCAGTATGTATATATCTAGTTTTTGTAGCTACAATTCTGGTTTGTGTTTAGTTTACTTTTCAACTTAACGTTTACATTGGAATTTAAATAGTATTTTATTATGCTTGTCATATTATCTTTTGTTATTCAAGATTACAAATTGATTATATAATTTGCTAAATGGGAATCTAATCATACAATGCTGTTATTGCTACAAACTTGCTCTGCATTTTTGCTCGGAAGCAGATTTCATCAATAATTGTTTCTTTTGTTGGATCCTCCCTGGGCAACATCTCCATTGCCATTTAACCAACTATAAAGCGGCCCTGTGACTATGTGCTGCTAGCATGACTGAGTGGTTCTCCTTCACCAGACCATGCACTCTGACTAGTGAACCTTTCAAGATTCCACTAACTTGCAGTACTGAGACTGGGCAGAGATTTCCGTTTTGTGTTATCTGCTCAAAGTATTCCACATCCTCCACTGTTCAAACTGCCTGGGCCCGTGGATACATAATACTAGCAGATTGAGTGGTTTCTCACACATGTAGCCAGTATCTGAATCCTCTGAAAGCTGAAGATGGGCACCGGCTATACGCTCACTGTCTCAGGATTGATCTGGATTGGACATCTTCTGCTCTGACTGCATGGTGATGCCAATATTCTCGGTGGCTGCTTGGATGTCAGATATAGACCCGGATTAGGAGTTGAATCTTATGCAAACATGTCAGCCTAAGCAGATCACTAGCTGAAAACAGTCATGTCTGACATCAACTTATAAATATAACAAGAATCCCAGAAAGCATTGTGAGTCACATCCATTTTTGGGTGTTGCGCAAAACGAGGCATAGCTGTCACTCCTAAAGACTCCGGTCACAATGGAATTCACTATGACTTAGGACTGAGAGCTAATGATATCAGATGTAATTCCTGTTAGGCAACAACAATACCTTCCCGATGTTTTTTATGTCCTGATCAACCTTGACCAGTGGATCTCAGACTTTCACAGCGTGAGGACCCCCTTGTGTAGGGTGAAACACTTCGTGGCCCCCAGAATCGTCAAATATTAGCAATTTTTTTTCACGCTAGGCTCATCTGTATTCACTTTCCCAGCTAAGAGACTATGACCTCAACCTAAAACTTGTTTAAAATAGTCTTAGGTTTTATCAGCATGTAGCTAACAGTACACTAGTATATCAATGGATGTTTCTGTTTGGTGTGTGTCTTAATGTGTTTGAATGGGTGTGTGAGTGTGTATGTGATTGTGCCCTGTGATGGATTGGCACCCTGTCCAGGGTGTACCCTGCCTTGCGCCCAATGCTCCCTGGGATAGGCTCCAGGTTTCCCCGTGGAAGATGGATGGATGGTTGTTTTTTCTATATGCCCCCCCCGGTGCCATCTGGCTCAGGGGACCACGGCCCCAAGTTTGAGAACCACTGCCCTAGACCACACATGCTTTACAAGATTTGCCTTCCAATGACAGACATTCCAGTTGAAGGTTTTACCCTTTAGGCTCTCTATAGTGCCACAGATATCTCAGAGATGAATCCAAGCAGCCTTATCTCCCCTGATATCCAGAGGCATCTGGATACTGCTGAACTGGGACAGATGGCTCCTGTGTGCCCCCACCAAGCAATTTGGGACACATCCACCCTCCTTGCTCACATTATGGCACTTAGTTATAAATAGTTCTTTAACACTGAAACGGGCAAAACATTTGTCTTCATGAGGCTAGATTCACTGAGAATACTAGCCACCTTATCACCTCAATGTGTAGCAGACATTATTATGCATGTAATCAGGTTAAGCCAGGTTGCTTTGCGCAGTCCCAGCTCCTGATGAAGATGCTAGGATTGTTGATGACAGCTGCAACGGAAGACCCATTGGGCTTGGTTTAATTATGAGCTTTTTAGAAGTGGGTTAACTTTGGAGTTAAGACAAAGAGATGCAAGGGGATCACTTTCACAATTGTGTTATGACTGGAAATATCTTATGGTTGAACAGGATATTAAAAAGCATTTTGAATGCATTTTCCTCTTTTAGGATCTACATAAAACATTCAGGAGTTTTTCCAGAAGTACAAGGGCACTAAGGGCTGTAGATTTGATCTTTTATTTGTTCTTATTATACTCTTGTAAGACAGTATAAAATCCTCATTATTAGGTTTATATACAGTGCCCTCCATTAATATTGGCACCCTTGGAAATATGAGCAAAGAAGGATATAAAAAAATTGTCTTTATTGTTTAAGCTTTTGATCTTTTGTTCAAAATATTCACAAAAATACTCTCATGGATATCCATCCATCCATTTTCCATACCGCTTTATTCTTTTCAGGGTCACGGGGAACATGGGGACTATCCCAGGGAGTATCGGGCACAAGGGCGGGTACACCCTTGTCAGGGTGCCAATCCATCGCAGGACACAATCACATACACACTCACACATCCATTCATAAACTACGGACACTTTAGACACACCAATCAGCCTATCATGCATGTCTTTGGACTGTTGGAGGAAACCGGAGTACCCGGAAGAAACCCCCGCAGAACATGCAAACTCCACACACACATGGGCCTGGCAGGCTCCTCATGAATATCAAACAATTACAAACACAACACAGGTTTATCAAAAAAAATCTCCATTAAATATAGGTGTGCAACAATTATTGGCACCTCTATGAATTTATATGAGAAAAATATATTTGAAGTATATTCCCATGGATATTTAAACACTTTTTAGTACACCTGGGTGACAAGGAACAGGACATTTCTTTAAAAAAAAACCTCAAAATGGTTTTGACATGAATGGATCATAAATCCTTTAAAAAATTATTTTGGGTTAGATAAAAGGGTAAGGGTCAAAGATAATTATTGAAATGGGTAAACAGACTTGACAGTGGCTATCACAAATCTTTTGGGTTTTGGAATTGTATATCACTAATCACTTTTGACAAAAAATAAAAATAATAATACACCTGGGTGACTAGGAACAGGAAATTGTTCAACCATGACTTCCTGTTTCACAGGGGTATAAATATGAGGTAACACATACGCCAAATTGCCTAAGTCAATCACAACAGTGGGTTATATAGGAATAAAGCTGTGATGTGCGGCAAAAGGTTGTTGAGCTACACAAAATGGGAAGTAACTATAAGAAAATAGCACAAGGATTGAAAATGCACATTTTCACCATCAGGGCAATGATTAAGAAGTTCCAGTCAACTGGAAATGTTGTGAATCAACCTGGAATTGGACATGTGTCTATACTGTCTCATTGCATTTTTTAGAGGATGGTTTGAGTGGCCAGAAATCTCCAAGGATCACAGCTGGAGACTTGCAGAAGTTAGTATTTGGAAGGGTTTCAAGAAAAAAGCCTCTACTCTCATTCAAAAACATAGTTGAGCGTCTTCAGTTTGCCAGACACGACTGGAACTTCAAATGGGTTCGGGTTCTATGGTCAGATGAAACCAAAATAGACATTTTGGCAATAAACACCAGAGGTGGTTTTGGTGCACACAGAGAAGTAGCCATAAGTACCTCATGTACATGGTAAAATATGGTGACGACTCTTTAATGTTTTGGGGCTGTTTTACTGCCAGAGGACCTGGACATTTTGTTAGGATACATGGCATCATGGACTCAATCAAATATCAACAGATATTTGATAGAAATGAAAACCTGGGCCGTGGTTGGGTCTACCAGCAGGACAATGATCCAAATCATACATCAAAATAAACACAAAAATGGTTTACTGACCACAAAATTAAGTTCCTGCCATGACCATCCCAGACCCCTGACTTGAAACCCATAGAAAACCTGTAAAGTGAACTGAAGAGAAGAGTCCACCAGCATGGACCGCAAAATGTGAAGGATCTGGAGACATTCTGTAAGGAGGAACGATCTCAGATCCCTCACCCAACCTCATCAGGCGTTATAAGAGAGAACTCAGAGCTGTTATCTTGGCGAAGGAAGGTAGCACAAAGTATTGACTAAAAGGTTGCCAATAATTGTTACACACCTATATTTAACAAAGATATTTTTTGTATAAAACTGTGTTGTGTTTGATATCCATGAAAGTATTTTTGTGATTTTTTCTTATATATATTTGGATTCAAACAAGTAAAATACAATTTGCCTTTTCTCAATAAATAAGTACTGTACAGTTCGGATTAGTGTAGTAAGTGACACATCCGCGTTCCACACTGTGCCCTCTTTCTCCACTTCTACATATACAAAACACCTTGCCTCTAAATGCATGTTAATTCCTTGGCTCTTTTTTCCTGATTTGATATGTAGGTCACAAAGTGCACGTTAGGGAGCCATGGTAGATGTTGTACAGGCTCGATGTGACAGGTTAAGGCTTTTTTTTTTTTTTTTTCCTAATCTGGCTTGCCTTGTACACATCCTCAAATCGACAGCCAACCTCATTAGTTGTGACAGGCATTTTCAGTTAGAGCTGATTCCAGCATGAAAGGATTTCTGATTAGTCACAGACACATCAGTCTGGGAGTGATGCAGACGAGACGTGCCTGCCTGTCAAAACAGTCCAGTTAAATGGCAGCATAATAGAACAAATATACAGGACGTTAATAGCTACAGTACACCATAATGCAGAACAGCATGAGCAGCTGTTGTATATGTTGACAGTGCAAATGATGTGATTGTGAACATCAAGTGCCGTTCAAAGATGTAATCCTTAAACCTAATGGCAATTTCAAGAATGGACATACAGTATGCCGGAGATTCCGTGAGTAGATGTTGAAATGGAAATGCGTGAAATTACTGACAAAACTGATTTGTAGTGTTGACACATTGTTGACCTGATGGTTTTAATATGTCTGGTCAGCATTAATATATTTCGGGTTCGTTTTTAATTAAAGTACTTAAGTGAAAGTACTCTGAAAGGCACTATCCATCCATCCATCCATCCATTTTCCATACTGCTTATCCTATTCCGGGTCACAGGGAGCCTGGAGGCCATCCCAGGGGACTCGGGGCACAAGGTTGGGGACACCCTAGATGGGTTGCCAATACATCGTATTGATCACACATACACTAGAGACAATTTGGAAATGCCAGTCAGCCTACGATGAATGTCTTTGGACTGGGGGAGGAAACCAGCGAAGTATGGGGAGAACATGCAAACTCTGTGCACACAGGGTGGAGGTGGGGTTCAACCCCCCAACCCTAGAGATGCGAGGCAACAGTGCTAACCACTAGGCCACCAAGGTTATATATTTTAAAATGTGATTTTATTCTATAGGGGGTTGAAGTCCTTAGCTAAGAAACACTAGAGTAAGGAACTTGATTGGGTAAAAAATAAATAAATGGTAAGAGATGGAAATGCATTTTAATCATTTTTTTTTTAAGTCAGCGATAGGGTAAACATTCGATCATACACTGTGATTAACCATGAAACCATGACTCCATTACTACCCTATTCACCATGTTTAACCCTTCCAGATTCTGCTGTGTTGCATATGCATTCATCAACCATTGTTGACTGTGTGTTCCTGTTTCATATACTGCCTGGCTTCATTTGGAAGCAAAACTCCATATGTACGCACAGATAATGTAAGATAGGTCAATGCCATTGACCTACTTTGCACACTGCTTTCTGTAACTTTCCATCAAAAACTACTCAGATGGACAATTCTCCTTCTTTTCATAACACACAGCTCCCTAAATTATTTATTTCTGACCTTAATAGACGCATTCATAATTCTCACTGAATGTAAAGTAATTAGGAGCAAATGCATTTGAAACCAGTTGTACATGTTTATTGATAACGTGTAAATATTATAACATAGTAAATGCCTTAATGTCTCCACCTGGTGGTCACTCCTTGATCTTTCCAACCGTGTAATAGCTTCCTTTTTCTTTTCTTTTTTAACTTACTAAATGTAATTTATGAAGTGTATGGAAGATATAGACAGTAAAGGACTACATTACTTTTTTTTTTCCTGTTGTGACTGCTAAAAGCTATTCTTTTTGTTTAGTTTGTGTAGTCAGTTGTCAGTCATGTGGACTCAGTCCTTCAAGAGCCGTCAAGCAGTTTTCCACCTCTACTATGAGTAGGAAGCAAGGATACAAACTGAGTGGATTTTGCTGTGTGTTTATTAGTCTGAGTATAATAATCGGGTCAAAACATGAGGAGAGTTACATGGAAAATATAGCATGACGCAAATAAAAAGGCAGGATAGGGTGAAAACCTGAGAATATGATACACAAGGAACTAGGAAACAAGGGAAATCAAGGAAACTAGAGGACTCGTGTGTGGAAAATCTTGGTTTAGAAACATCGAGACACATGTTTCACCAAAAATGGGTGAGACTCGAAGATTTTAAAAAGGAAACAAGAATAAAAAATACTGTTGCCAAATAAAGCAAGAGGAACACAAAAAGGGTCAGTTAATGTACAAAGCATGGAAAGACAAAGGGGTCAAATGGTTTATACAAACCATTATTGAAATTCCCTTACAAATACTCAAACAAAAATCCAGTGAGCTGCTTTTAGCATGTTTTAAGTTAGAGGCAATGACCAGGTATGAAATGTGTTTATCAGGCGTTTTAGTTCCACAGAGCTTGACAGACTGGCAATTATATATAAAACATGGATATTAAGTATAATTTTCAATATTTTAATCAGAATTTTGAAACAAAGTGTCATTCAGAGGCCGAATAATTGAGAACAAATTTCCACCCTGGTATTAAGGGCATGCTTTCTAAATCTATCTAAATATTAAGTGCAGGATTTGCTCCACGGTTTTTCAGTATATTATCCTCTTTAGAAGGATAACTGGCTGAGCTCTGAATCATGGTTAGAGCCTCCTATCTCCTATGGTTATGCCACATGTGAACATTGCATGGCATTCAGGTGATCACAAAGAAAAGGGTCAAAAGCAGTTCAAGTACAAGGCCTCTGATGGCTGCTTTAGAAAACCTGCTTTAGAGAAATGTGACTGGATTTATGTATCGTGGAATTTTTTTTCCCCGTAATTTAATTAAAAAAGTGAAACTTTCATATATTCTAGATTCATTACACATACAGTGAAACATTTCAAGCCTTCTTTATTTTAATCTTGATGACTACAGTTTACAGCTCGTGGAAATCAAAAATCCAGTATCTCAAAATATTAGAATAAAGAAGTTCTGAAACGTCTCTTCATTTATGCACTCAGTACTCTGTCAGCGCTTTAATCCTTTTACACGTATTACTGCATCAGTGCGGCGTGGCATGGAGGAGATCAGCCTGTGGCACTGCTGAGGTGTTCTGGAAGCCCAGGTTGCTTTGATAGCGGCCTTCAGCTCATCTGTATTGTTGGGTCTGGTGTCCCTCATAGATTCTCTATGGGGTTCAGGTCAGGCGAGTCGGCTGGCCAATAACACAGTAACACCATGGTCAGAAAACCACTTACTAATAGTTTTGGTACTGTGGGCAGGTGCCAAGTCCTGCTGGAAAATCAGCATCTCCATAAAGCTCATCAGCAGATGGAAGCATGAAGTACTCTAAAATCTCCTGGTAGACGCTGCATCGACTCTCGACTTGAGAAAACACAGTGGACCAACACCAGCAGATGACATGGCTCCTCAAATCATCACTGACTGTGGAGACTTCACACTGGACTTCATGCAGCTTAGATTCTGTGTCTCTCCACTCTTCCTCCAGACTCTGGGACCTTGATTTCCAAATGAAATGTAAAATTTATTTCCATCTTCCCCATGATTGTGTTTGTGTACTGAACCAGACTGAGAGATTAACGCCTAATGAAACCTTTGCAGGTGTTTTGAGTTAATTCGCTGATTAGAGCTCTTCTCGGGTCGACATTTCTCTGTTATCCATTCTTTATTCGAATATTTTAAGATACTGCATTCTTCATTTCCATGATGTAATGTAATGTTTAAATGTTTAATGTGATTAAAATGTCACTGAATGTATTCTATTCTCCACTCGTTTTCTATTCACGAGGAAGCAAAATGTGCTGAAAGCTACAGTCACATTTAAATGGAAACTGTAGTGGTTTAAAATGCTTACTTAAAAAGTGCAATCAAATCTTGTTGACTGACATTTTTCTCTCTACATGCCATTCTTATTAATTTCACTTCCTAATCAAACCTCAGTATGTGTTTATGTGCTCCTTCCTCTGCCACCTGTGGCCTAATTCTTCCACACTATTGTTAAATTCCAATTTAACTGAACCACTACAAAATTGCTAAATAAAACAGGAAATCCACACACATTTTTATGTGTTATTTTACGAGTTATGCATGCGTGTGTGTGTGTGTGTGTGTGTGTGTGTGTGTGTGTGTGTGTGTGTACATGCCAGCCTGAACTCCTGTTGTTTTTTCCTCTATGATTTAATCCCTCATTCATACACAATGGGCAATGAGAAACTCTTTCATCCTCTTTCTACACCTTTGCAACAGATTTCCATCAGTATGTTGTGTGTTTAAATGAACTATTCTCTATGCTGGAATGCACTTCCAGTTCTTCACATATCTGTGACTTTGTCAGTTCCTCTGTTCCCTACCACCCCCAGCATGCACACACCTCTGGCTGCCCAAGCCACAGGGTGGAGGAAACTGACTTTCCTGGAATTGTCGGGATAAAGCTTATTTTTCCTGTTAGGAGGTGAAACAAGAGACAGGCCGAAACAGACATTAGACACAACTACCATCCCAGAACTAAGCCAATTAGAATGGAAGTCAGTGTGTGCGCATGTGTATGTACTGAGTAGGGCTGACACGATGCAAGCTGTTAGGCTGCTTTCGCCAAAGCTGTCTACATGAGGCTCTGTGTGTTGAGCCTCTTGCCACTTTCTCGATTTGAGTCGCTGGGTCTGATCATCAGGAGAGATGCCACTGCTGTCTGGTCTCGAGAGAAATTTATCGGTGGGTACTGATAAAATGTGAAATGTATGTGCATTTTTAATAGTCTCTGAAAATGTATGTGCACTGTGGGCAGAAAGAGTAAATGATTTCTTCGAGGTGCCATCAGATTGAGGTGACCTATCGCTTCTTTTGACTTTGTTATTGATTAATCCTGGGATTCAATTTAAATTCAATATAATATATGTATTTAAAGGCCATTAACGGAGCCTGAGGATTCTCAAGATCATTCTGTGTTGTTTTTTTAGGTAAATTTTATTTTAATAAGACAGAGCGGGTGGGTGTTGAAGGCCAGGATGGCTCATCTGAGATGTAGCCTCAAAAAATACTCTAAACAAGTGAATCTGTCTGAAATACACAATATCTAAATGCTCCAGGTATTTTTAACAGTCACAACTCTCACTATTTTATTTCAAAGTTTAAACCACGAGCAAATGATCCACACAGAATGAATTTCAATGTGTGAGGGTCATTATGTAATTGATCTGTTCTGGTGAGTGTGAGTAGATTGTTGAAACATTTTTATGACACGTTTAAATATCAATGGTTTCTGAAGCACTCAAACATCTGGCCTGATGTGTACATGTACATGGGGGGGGGGGGTGTCGGGATGGAGGGGTGAGAGGGGGGATTGGATGTGGATGTTTCACAGAAGGAGTGTTGCACTGATGAGACAGGAAGTGGCATGGCAAATCAAGACCAATGCATTGGCTTATTTAGGACATGCCTGACATATCAATGGTTATGTTGATGAATTTCTTTTTGGGTAATTGCACTTATAATGTGATGTTAAATTGTTTTTTTTTTTTCAAAATCATTAATTCATTGGAAATGTTCAGTACAATGATAATATGTATCTTTTATGTCAGTATGTCAATTTTGGGCATATTTATTAAGCAGAGATAGGATCCTTTATTTATTTATTTTTTTTTAAATGATGCTTTTCTATTTTTGCTCACGCAATGAAACTATAGGTTCAGCTGTTTAAAACCAAAATAAATCACTGAGAATTATATTATACTAGTATGCTGGGGGGAAAGCAATGGCAAACTACCCCACTACTTCTGCCGAAATGCTTTGTGGATTACATCGATGAAATACGTGGAGAGAGATGACCCATAAAGTGACCGAAGGTCGGTCTCGACTAATCGGTGATAGAAAGAGAGAGTATGCTGGACTTTTTTAAAAACATATGGTGTAAAAGCAAGATAACTGAATTCTTTCACCTAAATCCCTTCTTCTTTCCCAGATAGCTGCCTGGCTCTCCCGGATTTTGCTAATGCCATTCCCTCTTCGCTCCACCTAAAAAGGATGGAAAGCCTGGAGTCGGAGCTGACGTGCCCGATCTGCCTGGAGCTGTTTGAGGACCCCCTGCTGCTGCCCTGTGCCCACAGTCTGTGTTTCAACTGTGCTCGCCGCATCCTGGTCTCGCATTGCACCTCGGGTGAGCCAGTCGACGCCATCTGTGCCTTCCAGTGTCCCACGTGCCGTTATGCCATCTCACTGAGCCCACAGCGTGGCCTAGACGCACTCAAGCGCAACGTCACCCTCCAAAATATCATTGATCGTGTCCAAAGGGCTTCCACTTCTGCCACTCTTCTTCTGTCCTCCAGTGGGCACAGTTCACCAAGTGACAGCCCTCTCGGTGCCATGACGACTGCCACTGCACCCTCCTCACCCATTGAGCTGGTGCAGTGCCAGTTTTGTGAGCAGGAACCACCACAGTGTGCTGTGAAGACCTGCGTAACATGTGAGGTGTCTTACTGTGAGGAGTGCCTGCGCGCCACCCACCCCAACAAGAAACCATTCACTGGACATCGCCTCATTGAACCTTTGCCAGACTCGCACCTCAGAGGTTTGCAGTGTCTTGAACATGAGGAAGAGAAAGTGAACATGTACTGTGTCACGGATGAGCAGCTCATCTGCTCTCTCTGCAAGCTGGTGGGACGCCACCGTGACCACCAGGTGGCAGCGCTACATGAACGCTACGAGAAACTAAAGGTATGTTGGACAACTTATTCTTGATGACGTTGTATGACCTGATTCTTCAATTGAATTTCACATTTTGAATTGAAATTGACACAATGATGACACGGGGAGTGTTGAGTTCTCACAGCTCCTTTATCCTTGGTTTGATCCTCAGCTTGGATAGCTGTCTGTGCTTCTGTGCTGAGTTTCTCTGCTTGTCCTCCCTACATCTGTGTGGGTTTTGTCTGGGTTCGCCAGTTTCCTCCCACCTCTTGAATACACGCCAGAAGGTGGCTTAGGCAGGATAAATTGCCCCTACAAAGTGTGTATGGTTCCCTGGGAAGGACTAGCAATCCATCCATAGTGTATTCTAGCAACAATCTCATTCAAATTTTTACATCTATAGTTTGTTAGAATAAGGACTCTTCTGTTGGACAGTGCTGTGATGTAGCCTCAGTTTCCTGAATGACACAGACAGGTCATGGAGTTTACGTTTTATGTCTTGTTCCTGAAATGATGAGGAAAAATAAAAGCAGTCGTGAAAGCAGAATCACTTTGAAAAGAACATTTCAGACGTTTCGGGATTCTTTCTAAATCGTTAATCATAACTCAACCATTTAAAATAATAAAGATGTTACATTGGAAGTCAATTAATCATTAGGCATGATAATCCATATTAGTGAAAATAGTAAGATATAAATCACACCAAGTACCAATGCACAAGGGTACTAAAGTGAAATATTAAAATGACCAACTTCCCAGACTGTAAAAACAAAGCTTACTAAGCTAACATTAATGTTAGCACAGAGATCTTGCTGTTTTCAGGGTTCCTAGAGATGAATACGTCTGCTGTTATTACAACAGGGCTTAGTTATTTTACATTAATGTAGTTACATGATTAAGAATATCAAGTACTAAAGCTACTGCTAGCCTAACTACAGAAAGTAAATTGAAAAATATAGGGCCAAGACGGTCCTGTGATTACAAATGATTAACCTAAGCCAAATTGTACAACCATACAGTTAATTTAATTATTTAAGTGTAATTTAGTTTATTAAATATTTGGGAAATATTCTAATAACGTTCAGTTATTACTTGGACAAAGCAAACCTTAAAAGATAGAGTTATTTCTCTAATTTTCCAAAAGTTTAATTCCATAATTACGGTTCTCACCTGGCTCATTCCCCAAAAAATTGGAGCATGTAGGACACTTGTTGAGTCTTGTGCTCAGAGCAGCCATCTGGCCTTTTGTTTCTCAGACATTACCCTCTTATATTCTCTGACCTCCAAACACTCATTATGAGTGTAACTGTGGTTCTGTGATTAAGTGGAAGACCGCCAAGAGCTGGAAATCTTGTGTTTGTGCTTTGACCAAGAATTGAGTCGAAAAAAAAAGGTGTAACCCTGAGATGTATAATGTATGGTAAATGGCACACTTATATAGTGCTTTTATCCAAAGCGCTTTACAATGTGTCTCATTCACCCTTTTCACACACACACTCACACACCAATGGTAGCAGATCTGCCATGCAAGGCGCTAATTTCCATTGAGAGCAACTTGGGGTTCAGTGTCTTGCCCAAGGACACTTCGGAATGTGGAGTCACGTGGGTCGGGAATCGAACCACCAACCCTACGATTAGTGGACAACCCGCTCTACCACCTGAGCCACAGCCACCCAATATAATGCGTAATGTATAAGGTATAATGCGTCTATATTATTCTATGTTCCTTTTGGCACCATACTGCCAGAGGCTATGCTGAAAGCATTAGTGTAAGGTGAATACCTCTGCAGTCACACGGTATGAAGAGCAGCCAGTGTATCAGTGCAGCCAGTAAGCAAATTTAGAGCACACTTAAAATAGGTGATCCTCATTAAAAACCAGAAAACGTACAGGGTGACCGATACAAGGCTGTTGCACAGATGTCAGAAACATAGAAGCACTGCCCAAGCATGACAAGATACAAATACAGATACAAAAGGATATACATCTTTTAAAAAGAGAAACACAGAAACCTCCTGTACAAAACAGTGTCCAGCAAAGTGGTTCTTGAAGCACTTTTCTCATTTGTCCTGCTATGAGAGGCCGAAGGAAGCACTTGGCCCATAAGTGAAAAATAAACTAAAGTGTGTTCTTTAAATCAAAACCAGTCATGGATACTGCATGGATAACATTTGAATTGGCCAGGAATGTAAATGTGAAAATGTGACTTTGAGGGCGAATCGGTTTCATAGTCTTGTGACCACTGCAAACCTGTTTAGGATATGGACTACTCACACTCAAGTGCAATGGGACAGTTGTGCAACTTAAGCTGCTAACAGTTCAGTGTTGGCTCAGTGGTGAAGGCTTTGGGCTACTGATCAGAAGGCTGTGAGTTTAAATCCAGTTGGTAATTTAATCCTCATCTTCTTAGTCTCTTCTTTGGGCCTTATTTGCTAAAATAAGTAAATGTAAAACATTACTGTTTCTACTCATCTACTGTAGTAGAGGCAGTCCCCTGGGGCATGCATGCGCGATGCCACATGTGACATGTGCATGCAGTGGAGTCCCACAGCTCTTAGCAGAGGAAGATGAAAACTGAGTATCTGGTGGTAAGACTTGGGGTCATATTCTGAGAATATGAAATTTAAGTAACAAAATGAAACTCTGAGACTGAAAGCATCCATCCAAGGCCTCTTGGCCCAAAGATCTGGACAGATACTAGAAACAGATACCTGTTATGATGACATACCTCTGGCCGAGTGGATCGGGGAAAGAGCAAACTTGACAATACTAATGGTTGCCTTACTTTGGTTGGCAGTGACAGTCATAGCTTGGAACACAAGGTCAGTAAGGTCTGGCATTAATGGGTCTAACGATTCTCCAAGGCAGGTGTGCAATGTCAGTTTGTGCCAGTGTTAGCCACATAATTCAGGGTTGCTGCCGTCTTGTATAATGGTGACAGCAGCTCACCTGTGAGTCCCATATGGCAGTGATTTTTTTTTTGTCTTCACGTCACCCAAACTGCTATATGCTGGTCACTAATAGGCTTTCCTCGCTCATCGAAAATGCTCTTTGCCATCGTTTATATATA
>JAFFST010053940.1:324471-334736 GCA_022414735.1 Noturus placidus
TATATATATATATATATATATATATATATATACATAAGGCAGATTGTAGTTTACTGGAAATACTGGAAAATTAGGAGAGAAGCTCAGCTCGCTGTTCCTCACCATCTGGCTCAGCTCCATAAAACGTCAAGGATAAAGGCTTCCTTCCTAAAATACAGACACATGCACACACAAATTGAAAATGTCCATAATTTCAGGCAGTTTCCAATCCTGCTCTTGTGTAATCATCAACGTGAGCAGATTTTTCCAGGCATCAACAAGGCGACAATTTGTTAGCAATTTGAGGTTTTCATATGCTTTGTTCTGCAGCTTTATAGCTTGCAAACTGGATTTTGGTAGATTTGGGTTTTTTTTTTTAATCTGTCTAAACAAATCCAATCCTATTTCTCTATATTATCACACATGATTTTGGCCACCTCTCCCTCTGAGATGTATGTAGCTAGCATGGGTGCAGACAATTGCTGCTTTTCACAAACATAATGAACATGTTTGTCTCAAATAAAGACAGCTGGGTAGTATTAGGACCGCACATACAGAATGTAGAGCACCACACGGCATTCATTTTCACAAGAAACTGAAGTGGATAGGCACAGTCAGGAATGAGAGATCCAACACACTGCCCTTTTGAAACAAACAAAAATGGACCACATACGGTGTTAAAAGGAATAAAAACTGAAGTTGAATGAGGGACTGAGCGAAATATGCAATTTTAGCTAATGGCAGCTCTTATGTCCTTTATTTGCCACACAGAGACATGACAATAAGATAAAATGAATTCAGTTCAAGGTTGAAGTCAATTAGGGATTTGAAAAAACCTGCTTTAAATCAGGTAGATGACTGCTAGAAGGATTCAAGCATACTGATTTAATTAGAATAATTGTTCTAAAAAAATTCATCATTTCACTGTGAATGACATCATTTTAGAGGCCGACCTGTGAGAACTGGTTATTTATTTACCATGGATGTATTCTGGCTGTACTGTACATTATCTTTCATTTTTTTGAGTGTGTGTCTTTCTTTAGCACCTTGGGATTTCATTGTTAATTAGTATGAGTGGTAGTGGTAATAGTAATGATCGCAACGGTCCTACAAGTGAATCTCAGACACTTATATTCTTGTGGTCTAGCGAGAGTGGGTAATGATAATTTTCCATTGTTCTTTGATTTTATTGCTTAGTTTCCTACTTCTTTGTTCCATATTTCCCTGTTTCTTTGTGTTTTAGGTCATTTCAGGTTTGGACCTCTGTCCATCCACTTTAATTAATATTATGGATTTGTCTTGGTTTACTCTGTCTGGCGGATTTGATCCATGGGATTATAACCACAGTGCTTGAATAAATATAATGAAAAGGGTCCCTTTTGTTACACACCATTGTTTTGCAATTTTAATTCCCTGTGATATTTCTCCTCCTCACAGATCTACATTTGCAATCAAAATTATTTAACCCCCATTGCACCAAGGTTATTGTCAAAATTTACAGATTTCAGTTGTTTTCAATGAACAAATCAAACAAAAGCAATTGAAATAGTTCAATACAACGAATGCTTCAAGTTGTTTTCTTAAATTCAACTGAAAATGCAACTTATGATGACATCTCCAGTTGAAAAAAATTTCAAGCCCTTCATGGCAAGCATCTTTAGTAGAGCACCATTTTGCTGTTATGACCTGCTGCAAATATAAGTTACATTTTCAGTTGAATTTGGGGAAACCTCTTGAAGCATTCGTTGTGTTGAACTATTTCAATTGTCTTTGTTTGATTGGTTCATTGCAAACAGCGCAAAAGTTTGTAAATTTTAACAATATTTGACATCAAAAGCATGTCTATAAAATTTGCATTAAACAACAATAAGCTGAGATGGAAAAAGACTTGTTCCTGGACAAAGATATCTTACATAAGAGGCACTGCACATGATAGGTAGACACAATGTCAGATGTGGGTTATTTAATCTGAATTTCACAGTTGAGTGGGCCAAGTTATTTTTTTATTTACTCAGTCTCCTTCACTCTTGCGGTCATTCCAGTCACTATTTAAAACTGTAGACAAGCATTTACGATGAGGAGATCTTGGGCAGAAAGAGAGTATCTGGAGGTCAGTGACTTTTGACAGATTTCAGGAATTACCTATGCTCAGCACATATACATCTAAGAAAATGTACTGTGTTCTTTATTTATTTATTTACTTATTTATCTTTTTACAGCAAACATTGGACTCCAACCTCAGCAATTTGATCAAGAGGAGCAATGAGTTGGAATCACTAATGGGGAAGCTGATACAGACCTGTCAGCATGTGGAGGTGAGTCTCATCTTTTGTCCTCTATTTCTCTTTATTTTTGTTCTTTACTTTATTTTATTTAAATTGTCTGATACTGTTCAAGTTAATTTTATTATGGCACAATGAAATGAGGTAGTGAGCCCATCCAGTGTTACATTACACAAGCACATTAAATGTGTAGGGGGGAGGTGGAGGACCATAATGTGGTAGTGCAAGTGTGTATAGAGTGTTTGTGTGGTGCAAAGCTTTAAATCTGGTCATGTCATATTTCAGTTTTTGTGTGAACCAACACAAGATATATAGAATTAAGCAGCCTGGAATTATATGCGTTATATGATGACTGAAAGAAAAGATAGTTTGAACACTGGCATTATTTCTCCCCTTTTTTCCCCTCAAGTAGACAAATACTTCTGTAAGTCACTTTGGATGATGAATGCCATTAATGTAAAATGAAAAGAATTGGCATCACAATAACTTCCCTAGCTGAGAGTATATTTTTACTGAAGTTGTCATCATTAAAACAAGCTGGATATGCCTTTGTGTGTTGCATATAAGCCAAAGTCACACTGAACATGTATAATGTGTCTACTATAAAGAACCTTGTTATGCACACAATTGTCTCTTATAACCAGAAAATTTAGAAATGAATAACTATAGATATGAGTGAATATAGTCTGACACATCAAGCAAATAATTTTAACAATAAATTATAAAGTTTTATTCAGATCAAAACAGGATATTTGGCTAGATTTAATTTGTCATATATCAGTTTCCATACCACACTATTTCAGGAGAAATATTATCTCATTGCTATTAGCCTGTTTGACAGATACAGTTAAAGGGTTTAATAAGTGTTCTGCATATACAGTGCATGGGAACTAGTAAGTAGTCTGATGTGAGAAAAAGTGCCATACGTTTTGATATAAGTCACATGTATCACTAAATAAAAAGAACTCTCACAGAAAGCAATGATACTTCAGAGTTCAGTGAACTATTAATATAATATCTCACTTACGTGCATTTGTGAAAGCATTGCTATAAATATGAAAGTGGTTGGTAGAGCAAATATGCTGAATGTTAGATTGATAAACATCTCTCAATACTGATAACAGTCATTTTCAACGCAAAGTCAAATGACATTAAGTCAAAATCCACCTGTGAACTAAATTAACATCATGTTGGACCATGCTTGTCTAAAAGCACTTCCTGAAACGCTTTACAACTAAAACAATCATGTGCTTCAAATCCCCACAATGCCACATTTACATTTACATTTATTCATTTAACAGACGCTTTTATCCAAAGCGACTTACAAGTGCACACTCATACACCAATGGTAACAGAGCTTCCATGCAAGGTGCTAGCTTGCCATTGGGGGCAACTTAGGGTTCAGTGTCTTGCCCAAGGACACTTCGGCATGGGATCACCCGGGCCGGGATTCGAACCACCAACCCCACGATTAGCGGGTTAGTGGACAACCCGCTCTACCGACTGAGCCACAGCCATCAGTGCATGCCTTTGGCCATGCTATTTAGGTAGAATGGCATACTCTCTTTCCCCTGTCAATCACAGCAACACTGACCAATTACGGGCAGCTGTGAGCTCATGTATGTGGAAGAGGGTAGATAGTGCTTTCCTCCGAGTGTCTTACACTGCCCTGTCATACTGGATGAGAAGCAGTTTAAAAAGATGAGCTTGGCTGGCCTCACATGTCTCACAGGAAGCACGTGTTAGACTTCACCTTCCTGGGTTGGTAGTTGGTCAAATGAGTAATAAAGGAGGTTGAAGCCTTTCAAGATGGCATGGTGTTGCAGAGTGAAGTCATTTTTGGCTTGCCTCTATGCATCTTATTTCTTATTAAGTGCTACTTACTGCTGCTGTATCATAGACCCAAGATAATAATCACTCAAATTTGGCCAGCAGACCAGGAAGTGCTTAAACTTTTATGAGAAGAAATGTCACATAGACAGGAGATGTGCATTTAGATGCTGGCTTTAAATATTTTACAATAAAAAGCAACCTACCACTTTCTATGGCTTTCTGGCTGCCTTTAGAAGTGGCCTTTTGTCAAGCCGCATCTCCTCGGGGTTAAACACATCACTTCTGGCTCTGTCGAGCACCATTTCATCACATTAACCACACTAAGGCTTAGTGATGACCTACATCTCTCTCTCTCTCTCTCTCTCTCTCTCTCTCTCTCTCTCTCGCCAACTCGCACTCACTGTATTAAGCTTTTTCCTATACATTTTTGTGTGTGTGTGTGTGTGTGTATGTGTCTTAAAAAAAGAAACTCAATCTTACTATAAAATCAAAATAAATGGCTTGTGCCTACGGGATAAGCAAACAGTTAAAAAGGAACTAGGGACGAATTAGTGATTACAGTGTACAAATAAATAGATTTATATAGTCGTATAAAACAGTACTTTATAATACCTTTCAAAACAGATTATCACAGTATTTCAATATTTGTTTAATAAACCATTTTACTCCCCACTGGAGTTGTTTAAAGGTTTTGGTTCTCATTAGTAACTACTAGACAAAGTTTCTTTGAAAGACACAGAACACAACTCAGCAAAAACACACTCTAAGGTGAAAGAGTTGATGGCAGTGTTCAAATGTCAAGGAGCTTAATTAGCATGTTGAAAGAACTGAGCCATGACTGAATAAGCTCTTTTACATAGTAAAAAAAAAAAAAAAAAAAAAACAGGCCCGGAGAGAAGCTATTACACCTCATTGGTCTCGACCTTTAACAATCAAGTCTTTCATATCTCACCACATAATTTTTACACCACATGAAGACAAGCAGTGTATAAAAATAATAATAATAAAAAGACATTGTACAGTAGGTTTCACATGGTGTAGGTGGGAATTTCTGTGCTTCTTCTCTCAAACTATTTTCTCATCTTAGAAGAAAAAAACTATACAGAAGCATACAATATAGCTTTGTTTATTTCCTTGTTTTGAACAAATTTTATTATAACTAGTATTATGTAGTATTATATTGTAACTATATAATATACTGCCATACTAACTATTTCTCTCAAGAGAGGTCACCAAAGACAACCCCCCCCCCCCCCCCCAAAGCAAAAAAAAAAACCAAACGAAACGTGTCCCATTATATCTGATTTCACCTGTTTAGTGAATAAAAAGAAAACCTTACCTATTCTCCAAAACATAATAACAGCTTCAAACAGGAAAATACTCTTCACCCAATTAGCATAGAGGAATTCAACACTTTACTCAGAAAGACTGATTTCTTAGAGCTTTTAGAGCTTTTATTTCCCCCTCATCATCATTATTATTATTATTCTTATGTACTTACAAGTATAGATAACTAAAATAATTATTCTGAGACTTGTATATTTTTTAAGTGACATTTTTGGCTGAGTAGTGGCATGTTTTGCCCAAAATACATTTCTGGGTGTGTGTTTTTATTAGATGAACGCATCACGACAGGAAGGAAAGCTGATGGAAGAATGCGACAGTTTGATCAGCTTAATTCAGGAGAGGAGACAGATTATTGGTGCCAAAATCAAAGAGGGCAAGGCAAGTTAACCTCATGACTTACTGGAAATCTCTCTGTAGATGAAATGTTATTCAGTACGTAAAACATTCTACATTTCAGTAAACCTACCCACATATGGTATTACAGAATACTGCTGACATCACTTCCAGATTAAATAATCATAGACATTACCTTAATTCAAAACACTATACATCACGATTTATTTATATTTCTGTATTACTTGAGAGTTACATCATACTGTAATAAAATAGTCTTACTATTGCAGATACGTGGTTTTATTTTTTTTGGAATCCAATGAAATTTCTCTCACTCGTTATAATTCCTACAGATATTTCATGACATCATTTGGTCTGATGGTGATTACTTGACTAAAGTAACACTTTCTGTCTGTAGGCGGTTCGACTGCGTAAACTAGCACAACAAATTTCCAACTGCAAGCAGTGTATAGAGCGATCGTCTGCTCTCATAACTCAAGCAGACCAGACGCTGAAAGAAACCGACCATGCTCGCTTCCTCCAGACGGCCAAGAGCATCTCAGAGCGGTGAGCAAAGAAACCGCAAAATACCAAGACAGATTTTTAATACGAACAGTATAACAACATAAATAACACCACCATTCAGAAATGATACGCACATATTAAAGATTAATAATACTAGGTACAATGATCCTTCTGCTATTTCAGAGTCTCGATGGCTACAGCGTCCTCTCAGGTCCTGATACCCGAGATTAATCTGACGGACACATTTGACACCTTTGCGTTGGATTTTACCAGAGAGAAGAAGATGCTCGAAAGTCTTGATTACCTCACAGGTAATTGTTTAATTACAGCATGAATTATTTATCGACACTCAGTTTATAGGAACACTTGCATATACAGTACATGCACTTGGCAGGAATGTTGAAGAAGTGCAATGCAGATATTGGTCAAGAGCTTCAGTTAAGATGTATATCAAATGGGGGAAAATGTGATCTCGGTGATGTTGGCCGTGGCAGTTGTTGGGGCCTGACTGTCTTGTTTGAATATCACAGAAATTGTTAATCTCCTAGGATTTAGACTTTATACAGAATGGTGTGTGTGGTTAAGGGGGGGGGGGGGGGGGGGGGGGGTGTGGGGGGCACAACATCCAACAAGCACCAGTTATGTAGCTGGCTTGTTGATGGCTTGTTGATGAGAGATGTCAAAGCAAAATGGCTGGATTTTTTCAAGCTAAGAGAAAGGCTATAGCAACTCAAATAACTACTTTTTACAACCACAAAATGTATAACATGCCGAACCATAAGGTGAGTGGGAAAAAGCAGAGTACCACATCAAAGTCAAAAGCAGAGTACCGCATCTAAGTCCAATCCTATCAGTCAAGATCTGGAATCTGAGGTTCAACTTTGAAGATTGAAAAAAAAAAAATAATATTCCAACATTCAACTGTCCAGTTTCACTAATCAAACCAGCCCGACTGGCACCATCAACCATGCCATGGTCAGAGTCACTGAGATCAGATTTCTCTCCCATTCTGATGTTTGATGTGAACATTAACTGAAGCTCTTAACCTGTAACTGCCTGATTTTATGCATTGCACTACTGCCACATGATTGGCTGATTGCATAACCGCATGAATGTTCAACTGTACAGCTGTTCCTATGAAAGTGTCTGGTGAGTTTTTGTACAGTACAAGTGAGGGTATGATATTCAAACACATTAAACACATTTTAATTTGTCGTTATACTTTCATATACTCATATTTTAAATTGAGGAAAACTAGTAGAAATTTAGAAAAACCTTCAGTGAGTAGTGTCCAACTTTTCATGGCATGCAATTGAAAAGTTTGGCTCTTTTAAAGATTGCCATTTGAACGTCAGAGCAACAACACTGTGGAAAACTTAAAGTTCATCTTCTTTAATTAAGGCAAGTTGTTCCTAAATGCTCAGAAATACTCAGATCACTTACATTAATGACATCTCCAAATTTCAAAAGGGTCAAAATGACTGTCTTGGTCATTCTAGTGGTTTTAGCCAGCTGATTATACCTGCAACGGCTGCTACTTTAGATTTTAAGAGGTCAGGAAAAAAGGGTGGTTTAGTTTAGATATTCCAAAAGTTTAGTCATCTACTGTTCCCAGAATACAGCGTAACCCACAAATATGACCACCAAGGACTACAGCGCACCGCCATCCCAGACACTCTCACGTTTACATTCTCCCAAATAGTGAGTGAACTCAGCTGGGCTCTATTACACATTCACTCTCAAGTCTACCTGCTCTTGCATCCTCTCCTGCTCTCCTGACAATAACAAATCATCAAATGTCAAACAAAGCGAATTAGCACTGATTTCATTTTAACTTGGACCCATTACAGTTACTACTTTTGGTTACTTTTGTTTCTAAATATAGCATCAAACAACATATTTCATCAAAATGAATAGTTCAGTCAGAGTTATTGCGCTTCCTTTCTTTCTGTGGCACTAGAATAAATGTTAAAACTGCATGAGTTTTTTTTTGTTTACTCTAAAAGTAAAAGCATGATAAAATACAGTTTACGCAAGGCAGCGACATCTTGCATAGCAGCATATTGATGATGCACAAACATTAGAAAGAAAATAATCTCAAAGAACCTGCTTGAGAAGTAACACTGATTGTACAATTTGATGATACTATCTAATCAAAGCTTCTTTATAAAGTTGCAATCGTTTAGTGAAAATGAACTATTTTTTAAATAATTGTTTGCATCCCTAATCAGAGAGTCCGAAAGGATTTTGCAATTGCATAAATGAATGCAAAAATCAAGAAAAATTATATTTGAAACTTTTAAAAACTCCGATATAGTATATTTACAGGAGACGCCGATATAGTATTTTTACATTGTATTAAAGATCATAGGTTATATTGCCCTTGAGTCTTATGCCTGTTGTTGGGTAGTATAATATTTATACAAACAGCAATAGTTAGTGTAACCATCATGTGCCGAGGTGATGGGTGGGGTGGGGGTGGGGGGTTATGAAAATTAATCATGTGTAAATGAACCACATGTAAAATTAAATATACACATGTACATGAATCATAAGTAAATTAATCAAATGTTAGGTGGGTGGGAGGGGCTGTTATCAGGGTTAAAAATGTTGATTAGGTATTGATATATTTTGTTGTACTCTGAAAAATGTATGAGAATCAATAAAAATTGTTATGAAAAAAAAAATCAAGGAAAATCCATATCCACAACAGCTTTTTCCATAATTACTGCAGATTTGAGCCAAGAAGCATCATGTGACATCATCACAAATGGGCATTCAGCCAAAGCCATCTTCGATTCATGTGTGTTGAACATGAGTACAGCTAAAAGGTCTCATTTACCAACAAACATCACTGTGAAAGACCGACCGTGCAAAACTATTTAATGCAGCTGCAATTTCGCCAATTCGAGTGGTTTTCCATAAAAAAATGGCGATAAATAAATAAATAAATAAACAAATAAATAAATAAATAACTCCACAAATTGCGTAGCAAATTTTTTAAAAAGACGCAGCAAAATCAAGCATTTCTGACCTCAACCATCACAAAACAAAACAAAAAATCCATGAAATCCTGTATGGACTGATTACATGACTCTAGTCATGATGTAAAGTCATACACTCATAATTTCCACCACACTCAGATGAGATGAGGATGCTCCAATCTTTTATTCTTCTGTTATGTCAGTTGTATTGTAGAAATCTCTACATATTGCATGCTTAAAAATCAGTAGCAGTAGTAATGATGTGCTACAGTACAGTGAACGTGACAAGGAAGAGTGTAGCCCTGCTTTTAAGTCAAGTGAGTTGTAGGTCCTTCATGAAATACAGCTTAAGGGCAATCGAAGGAGAACAAGTGGAGAGCAAGTAGTGAGACTCAATTAAGGATCATCAGACACTCAAAGTCAATAAATGTCCAATGATTAAATTACACTTATGCGTAATGATAAATGATTATAGGTAAAACCCAAGTTAATGCAGGTACAATTAATTAAATAATATCACTAGAAGTAAAATCACATATTTGTTTAATACTTAAAGTAACAATCAACTTTTTACTGTCAAGTCAAAATAACCCAAATATCATCATTGTGGCATAAATGATTTTCTTTTTTTTTCTTTTCATAGAACAATGTGCATATGTCCTCGTGTGTTGTTTCTCTCCATGTACAGTTGTAAAATGTGTCACAAGGTTAAAGCAAACTCCTCTTTGCTGTCGTTTTTGTTTTCCTTCATTATTATTCCAGCACCCAGTCCTCCAGGTATACGGGAAGAGCTCTGCACAGCGTCCTATGACACCATAACTGTGCACTGGACATCTGATGATGAGTTCTCTGTAGTTTCTTATGAGCTTCAGTACACCATCTTTACTGGCCAGTCAAATATTGTCAGTAAGTAAGACAAGAAATTCTTGAAATATATATATATATATATATATATATATATATATATATATATATATATATA
>JAFFST010053941.1:15041-25620 GCA_022414735.1 Noturus placidus
ACCCTGGACAGGGTGCCAGTCCATCGCAGGGCACAATCACATACACACTCACACTCACACACACATTCATACACTACGGACACTTTAGACACGCCGATCAGCCTACCATGCATGTCTTTGGAGTGGGGGAGGAAACCCCTGACACACGGGGAGAGCATGCAAACTCCGCACACACCTGGCCCTGGCGGGACTCGAACCCCGGACCTTGGAGGTGTGAGGCGTACGTGCTAACCACTAAGCCACCGTGCGCCCCGGACGTGCTAACCATTCCTTTTTTTTTTCTTTTTTATTTATTTATTTATTTATTTATTTATTTTGATTCTATGGATTTATGAAAAAATTAATCATATGTAATTGAATTACATGTACAAGAATCATAAGTAAATGAATTACATGTAAACATTCCTGGGTGGGGTGGGAGGGGCTGTTATTGGGGTAAAAATGTTGATTCTGTATTGATATATTTTGTTGTACTCTGAAAAGTGTATGACAATCAATAAAACAAATCTAAGAATATTCCTTTCATGTTCAGGTTTTACATGTTATAGAACATAGATGAATTAACGGTACACGTCATTACTTCACCGCGCCATGCCGTCCGACGTTCCCTCTAGAATTTCACGTATCGTCATACAGTTGGGCTTCGTTATGGTACCGTATACAGTTATGGGTGTTATGGGTGTAAAATTTTACGGAAACTTCAAGTGCAGGTAATTATTTGTCGTGATGTACGTGCAAATAGACGACTGCTTGAAGCCGTAGACTGCGTCCCAGACCGCATACTAACCGTCTATATAGTAGATGAAATACGTCTGTAGAAGGTAAGTACACGGTTTCGGATGCAGCCGTTCTCTCTTGTTTGCCGTCAAACGGTTGAGCGCTGCTGTGTGTGTACGTGTTCCGTCACAGAATGCGGTGAAAGCTCAGACACGACGTTAATGGTGTGATTAAGGTGTGTACATGTCTATAATACGTGTCGATAATGCGACTAAAACAGGAATACTCCACACGTCTTAATTCGATTTGTGTTTACTTCAAGGATGACTTTAGCAAGAAATCAGAAATCACTGTTTACATGCTAGTTCCTTAATCAGAGTATGGTCTTAATCGGGTTAATATCGGAATATTATTGTCCATGTAAATGTACTGATTGTCGCCACGTGCTCCTATATCTGCGCCCTGTTTCCAACTTGGACAGCCATCATGATAAATTATCATTAATTATTATTAATTAACAATGGGTGTCTATTATTGAAATACACCTATCAGTATTGTGTAGGTCAGCCGTGTGCTACCAAGACAGCTCTGACCCGTCGAAGGCGTGGACTCCACAAGACCTCTGAAGGTGTGCTGTGGTATTTGGCACCATCACCATTAGCAGCAGATCCTTTAAGTCTTGGAAGTTGCGAGGTGGGGCCTCCATGGATCGGACTTGTTTGTCCAGCACATCCCACAGATGCTCGATTGGATTGATATCTGTGGAATTTGGAGGTCGAGTCAACACCTTAAACTCTTTGTCATGTTCTTCAAACCATTCCTGAACAATTTTTGCAGTGTGGCAGGGCACAATATCCTGCTGAAAGAGGCCACTGTGGTTAGGGAATACTCTCGCTATGAAGACTCTTGCAATGTTTAGATAGGTAGTACGTGTCAAAGTAACATCCACATGAATGCCAAGACCCAAGGTTTCCCAGCAGGACATCCCAGAGCATCACACTTCCTCCGCCAGTTTGCCTTCTTCCCATAAATGGCACACTTATATGGCGCTTTTATCCAAAGCGCTTTACACTGTCTCATTCACCCATTCACACACCTACGGTAGCAGAGCTGCCATGCAAGGCGCTAACTTGCCATCTGGAGCATCTTGGGGTTCAGTGTCTTGCCCAAGGACACTTCAGCATGTGGAGTCACGTGGGCCGGGAATCGAACCGCCAACCCTACAATTAGTGGCAAACCGCTCTACCACCTGCGCAACAGCCGCCCATGGTGCATCCCATGGTGCATCCTTGTGCCATCTCTTCCCCAGTTTAGCAATGCACACACACACCCAGCCGTCCAGATGATGTAAAAGAAAATGTGATTCATCAGACCAGGTAACCTTCTTCCATTGCTCCGTGGTCCAGTTCAGATACTCATGTGCACATTGTAGGTCCTTTCAGCAGTGGACTGGTCTGTGGCTACGCAGCAAGCTGCGATGCACTGTGTATCCTGACACCTTTCTATCAGAGCCAGCATGAACTTATTCAGCAATTTGTGCTACATTATGGGATCGGACCAGACGGGAGAGCCTTCACTCCCCACTCGCATCAGTGTGCCTTGGGTGCACATGACCATATCACCGGTTCACCCATTGTTCTTCTTTGGACTGCTTTTGGTAGATACTAACCACTGCATACCGGGATCTCCCAACAAAGATCTGCTGTTTTAGAGACGCTTTGACACAGTCATCTCACCATCACAATTTGGACCTTGTCAAAGTCACCCAGATCCTTACGCTTGGCCATTTTTCCATCAACATAAAGAACTGACTGTTCACTTGCTGCCTAATATATCCCACCGCTTGAGAGGTGCCACTGTCATGAGTTAATCAGTTAATCTTATGGCTGATCTGTGTATAGCTCTCTATGTCTGTCCTGTTTTACCTGTTGGTCTGGTCTCTTGTTTGAATTCTCAGTCTCTCTTCATAAGTAAGAGCATCAAAAGACTGATCCACCTGATCCAAAATCAGGTGATGTCTGCCATTTCATACTAAAAAAGCAGCTATGCTGTTAACTAGCTAGCTAAATTTAGCTGATGATGCAAGTGGCAGATACCTAGAATTATAAACAAAACACCCCCCCCCCCCCCCCAAAAAAAAACAAATACGAAGCAAGAAAGATAACTTCATGTGAGCTTTGAACACACACACAGACCATAAGGAGCTCAAAAGTTGGCTAAAGTCAGAGAAATGACAAATGATGTAACAAAGATGTAACAAAGATGTTTACACATAAAATAAATACTTGTACACCCACCAAATCAAAGCAGGACTGTCCCGAAACTGAGCTCTCCTTAAATAGATCCAGGTACAGGAACGGCTGATAGCCCTGATTCTAATTTAGACCATGCTCTCTGGCTCCCTCTGGAAGCAGGAGATGCTCTGGCAATGTTTCTGGCTGCTGTCTGCTATCTCTATTGATGGAACAAAAAAGAACTTTATTCTTATAATTTATTTACAATATAAATAATGATGAATCAATGTCTTTAAGTAATGTATTTGGCTTAAAGAAATTGATTTATCAACTTAATTAGTTTAATTAGGTAAATAGTTTCCTAAAATTGTTTGAGTTAAATAAACTATCCGGTTTTACAGTGCAATTAGCATGCAATATATGCTAGAAAATATTCACAACCCTGGTCAACTTTGAGAAGATCGTTACAGAGGTTTATAATTGGGATCATGGCAGTGCAAAACGCTCACTGGATCTCAAACAAGTACCAGATTGACACCTTGTGGCTACAGAAAGGCACTATAGTACCAGTGTGATTGACTGGCTGAGACATTGATTACCTCACTGCTCCTGTAAATATAAGGTGATCATGATCGACCAGACAATAAAGCAAACCCATTGTATGATGTACAACTGGATGTTACTTATCAGGATTCTCCATGTCCAGAGTGGAGAGAAAAACAGCAAAGTGTTTTTGTGCTCATTGGAAGGAGGTAGCTCTCAAGTTCTTCATCAGGTTCCCGGTGAAACGCTTAAGGATGAGAGCAGTGGTTTTTATACAGAGACTGAACTGCAAGCTTTGCTGGCTTTGTTATCATTCAGGGTAACATCTGAATTAGAATCAGCTCACTTTTGAAGATTTGCGTCCTTGAGATGTTTGACTAATTCGTTAAGTTGGCGTTGATGTCATGTATCAGTTCCCACAGATCAACACAGTATGTGATGAGCTGAATTAGTGGTCCAAAGTCAGCTTTGAAATACTTAAACAGAATAGTAAATGAATATTTAATCTAGATTTTAAAATATGTACCTACGTATGAATATGTTTCTGTTCATTTCAGCGAACTGAAAGAAAGAAAATTAAAAAAGAGAAAAAAAAAGTCATTACCAAGTACTAAGTCATGTTTTGCAGAGGGGTCAAATACTTATTTCCCTCATTAAAATGCAAATCAATTTATAACATTTTTACATGCGTTTTTATGGATTTTTTTTGTTGTTATTCTGTCTCTCACTGTTCCAATAAACCCACCATTAAAATTATAGACTGATCATTTCTTTATTAGTGGGCAAACGTACAAAATCAGCAGGGGATCAAATACTTTTTTTCCCCCTCTGTAAATCTGAGCCATTCTAATGGTAAAGGGAGTGAATCTTTTAGTTTACAGGTATTCTGTTCTATACAACTATTACTGGCAGCTAAAGACTTACCTGTATATATCATATGACGTATGACAGACTGGGAAAGTTTATATTGAAATGAAGTTGTGTTCTATAACGCAACAACAATCTAAAGCACAAGGCAAAATCAACAAGTTTGAAAAGATGTTTGTTTAAAGTGTTCAGAATCCTGTCCAAGATGAGCATCGAGGGAATATATATATTCAGAAAACTGAGTACACCCCTCACATTTTTGTAAATTTTGATTGGCATTCATGGCTCCCTCAATGAACTGTAGCTCCCCAATGCCAGCAGTACTCATTCAGCCCCAGATCATGACAATGCCACCACCATGCTTGACTATCGACAAGACACACTTGTCTTTGTTGTGAATATACTTCTATTTGTATATATGTTGTGAATATACTTCTATTTGTATATATGTTGTGAACATATTTCTATTTGTAAGATCTACTGTAAGTGCAAATAAAGATGCCAGGGTGAGGAATACAGAATAACCATAAAATGATTAAATGCACTACTGAACTGTGTCATAAATGTTTTTGTGTATGGGACTGTATATATGTGAAGTGTTGGTTTGTTGTTTTTGTGGAAGCAGAACCCCCAATAGAATTCCAAGTAGAATATGGAATTATAGAATCATCTCGTCAACATAGCTTCCGGAATGTTGTCACTTTGGTAAAGGTGAGGTTAAAAACCTACACACCCAACGAGTCATTTATTCTGTGTCTTGAGACAAGACACACAAAGGAGCGAAAATGAGGTTTTGGTTTTGCAGTTCTGTGGATAGTGATGATAGCGGTGGAAATGAAATTAATAACCCCAACAAAGAGGAAAAGAAGGGGAAGACATTCAGCTGGTGGAAGAAAAAGAAGTCATCTAAAACAGAGGAAGAAGGTAATGGGACACTGGAGAACAGTGAAACATCACAGACCAGCTAATATTTCCATATCTATTACTGTACACATTTCGATGACTGTTAATATTTATTTATATATTTATTATTAGACACTGAAGAGGGACCCACGGTGAAGGTGGATGGAAAAGGTGTTCGTGAAGCCGTTAAGGAGAGCCTCAATATGGTTCACCCAGTCGCTCAGGGTAAGTGATTGAATTAATCTCTAGCTGTAATAGTAATCAGAAAACAGCTTAGCAAACTACTTGCAAAATAAATAATCAACACTATATTACATTACATATCTGGACATGAGCAGTGCCTAAGGAAGTGGAAGCTGGAGATTTCTTGGACAGTAAGCTGGAACGTGAAGCCTCAGAAACTACTGGGGGGCATCAAGGAGCAGATGCCTGGCCGATCGAATAGTGAAATCACGTCTGTTTTCCCTCAGATGATGATTGCTTAATGAATCGCATTTTCATGATCACAAACATGTACAAGGCTACTCACTCACAACTGTGGACCCCATCAGTGTAGGAGCCCCCCACATTTCAAAATGTAGGTTTTTTTTCTCTCCCCCAAATACACACGTTTTACTTTTCTAACAAAAACTAGTCAATACATGAATGTTTGATGAACAGATTAAAAGAAAGAATAGTTTCTAAAGCCAGGATTGTGAAAACGCCAGACAGATATCCCATTTGTGTCGAGGAATAATTTAATGTCATGTATTGACTTAAATTTAGATTGTAGTTTTGACAGAACTGCAGTCTAAAGTTGAGGACATCACACAGTTCATATCTCCTCCTAATATCAAATAGTGTGTGTCAGGATTTGGTAGTCTAAAGACAACATGCAATCATAATTCGGTGCATAGACATTAGCCAGGACTGCTGACATATCGCAAAGTTTACCTACTACTATGACAAACTGACCACCAGGATTTTTTTTAAATGATAAATTAGACAACAAAAACCCAGTCAAGTCACACTTTTAAGTGATATGGTGAAATCTAGGTGTAGCAGGTGCTCCTGGTCACAGTATACCCCCGAACCACCTTAGCATTTCAGCCACATCACATTGAGCAACTGTCTAGCAGACACCTGAAGGTTTTGTGACAAAATCAACTGGAATTTCAAACTTTTCATGACTCTCTCCATCTTGATTAAAGCCTCTGTACTTTTGGGGAGGTGCCAGATATTCCGTTTGGAATTAAGGCCTAGAAGTTCAACCCACATTCAGTCCACAATATATGGTTTGGGTGATTGTATGTTTTGGCTTTTGTCTAGCCACTCTACTCCATAGCCCAGACATGTGCAGAATACAGGATAGTCACATAAAGTGCAACACTATTTGCAATACTTTTGTACATGTGCTTTTTTTGTTTTTTATTTTCAATAAATTTGCAAATATTTCAAACTTCTTTCGTGTTGTCATTATGGGGTATTGTTTGTAGAATTTTGAGGAAAATAATGAATTTAATCCATTTTGGAATAAGGCCATAACATAAAATGTGAGAAAAGTGAAGCGCTGTGAATACTTTCTGGATGCACTGCATATCAGATCCAGGGGTTCCAGTTCAGGGCCTTTTTGCATGACATTGAGTCAGCATATGGTGACGTACTTTACTGAGGTGCGCTGGCTCAACAGGGGAAATGTCCTGAAGAGATCATTTGGCTTAAGAACAGAGGTGAAGAGATTCATGGAAGATGGCATGTTCATGAATTTTATGATCCAAAATGGGTGATGGATTTTGTCTTCCCAGTGGACATAACACATGAGCTAAACATCCTTAACCTGAAGCTCCAGGGCCCTGATCAGCTCTTCATAAATGTCAAAGCCTTTTCCATAAACTGAGATTGTGGAAATGACAGCTTTCTGGAAAACACCTTAGCCATTTCCCATCATGCAGATCTCTTGTGGATGATGGCACATCATTCAGTGGTGATAAATATACATCTGCTATTGACAAACTACTGCAGGAATTTGATGAGCGCCTTGCTGATTTCAAGGCACACCATGACCCTTTCCATCTGTTTGCAAACCCCTTCTCAGTTGATGTGGTGAGTGTCCCAAGTGTGTTGCAAATGAAACTTATTGACTTGCAGTGTAACAGTGAACTAAAAACTAAATTCAACGAGGCACAGGGAAAAGCAGATCTCATTGGACAATTTCTGAGAGATACCTCCATCCTTCCCAGAACTGTTAAAAATGTTCAGTCGGTTAATGTGCCTTTTTGGAAGTACATATCTGTGTGAAAAAAAATTCTCAACAATGAACTTTATCAACAATGAACAATGATGGGCGGCTGTGGCTCAGTCGGTAGAGCGGGTTGTCCACTAATCCACTAATCGTGGGGTTGGTGGTTCGAATCCCGGCCCGGGTGATCCCATGCCGAAGTGTCCTTGGGCAAGACACTGAACCCTAAGTTGCCCCCGATGGCAAGCTAGCACCTTGCATGCAGCTCTGCTACCATTGGTGTGTGAGTGTGTCTCATTTGTAAGTCGCTTTGGATAAAAGCGTCTGCTAAATGAATGAATAAATGTAATGTAAATGTAAACTTTAATAAATGCAATTACAGATCTAGGATTACTGATGCCCATCTTGAAGCTGTACTTAGGGTTTCGACTACAACCTCCATCAGGGCAAATGTATCTCAATTGTGTGAGAAGAAACACTGTCAGGTGTCTGACAAGAATTTAAAACAACACAAAAATTTGTATATGTGTGAGAACTATTACATTTATGTTGAAATTGGTACCAAGTTATTGTTATGGTATTGTTATGTTTACTACTACTAAATTTGTTTAATAAAATAGGTTGGTAATGGTAATAAACAAAAAGTACATTTTGGGAATATTGCACTTTCTTGGAGTACTTTAATGCTCTTGCGGCCCACCTATGAGATAACAGTACCAAATGTGGACCCAGGCAAATTTGAGTTTGAGACCCCTGCTGTATTTAGATAGTATTGTGAATACTGTATTAGTATTTGATACCTTTTTAAAGCGTAACTTGGTTAACATGTATATCTGTATGGTGTTCAATAAAATGGCTTCCCCTGGGGCTGGCGCCTCCTCGCATTATCTAGCCAATTAATGTCGTCCATACCCGACTAGGGTGGACAGGACGCTTAAAAAAATTTAAAAAATAAAAAAATGGCAGGACATTTATGACAGTAATTAAACATATACTAAGACACCCAGCTCTTTAAATGGTTTAGATGCAGCTGGGCCTAACTCTGCTAAACCTGCTATTTTCAAAGAGACTTTTTACATTATTTTTTTTTTACATTCCAGAGAGAATTACTCAAATTCAGTTTGCAGTTGCCATGGCAACGCATGCCATGGCAACTGCAAACTGAATTTGAGTAACTAGGTAACTAGGCTAGAGGTAACTAGGCTAGAGCTAACTAGGTAACTAGGCTAGAGCATGCGTTTCCACGGTAACTGCAAACTGTGTTTGAGTAATCATTCTCTCTGGAATGTAAATAATAATAATAATTATTATTTAAAAAGTCTCTTTGACTCTACCCAGTCGCTTGGTCTTGGTCTCCTGACTCCTCAAGCATCTTTCTTCTGGTGAATCTGCAGCATTTTGAAATCTTCCAGAAAAGATCATGGTAATGTTAATGCTTTTAAAAAGGTTAGCTAATGACTTGTAATAGCATTCGTAGTGGAAACCATTAGAATTTCTGTGACAGTTTCTATTGGGCTTCTTTTTTTTTTTTTAAGCATGGAGGTATTAGATTTTGGAAATGACCCAAATAGAGACAAGGTCACAGCAAGGTCAAATTGAACTAGGTTTTCTTCAATAGCTTCCTTCCTGATGAAGTGTATTTTAAGAGTAGTTCAAGCACACAAATTAGTAACTACACATGCATGGTAGGCTGATTGGCGTGTCTAAAGTGTCCGTAGTGTATGAATGTGTGTGTGTGTGTGAGTGTGTATGTGATTGTGTCCTGCGATGGACTGTCACTCTGTCCAGCGTGTACCCCGCCTTGTGCCCGATGCCTCCTGGGATAGACTCCAGGTTCCCCGTGACCCTGAAAAGGAGTAAGCGGTTGAAGATGGATGGATGGATGGATGGATGGATAGAACTAGACTTGTTGGTGATGCAGGCATCAGTGTCAAGTTCTACTTTTCTTTAAGTGCATTGGCAGTGCTGTTGCACTTCAGGCTGGTTTCAGAAAAGTCCAACAATAATCAAGACATTTGTTAGCAGCAGATAGGCTGCTGTGGATACCAAAAACGATATTTTATAATATTAAAAAAAAAAATAAAATACTAATCCCCCTTATCTTTGAGAGACTGAAGGCTAAGCCTGTTAGCCCAACTTCCCCTGTCTTGCACCCATTTAAGAAGTAGGGATTTTATTGATTTATCGGTTTATTTTTGCCTTGGCCGAACATAAAAGTATTTTGTTTAATGTCCCACTCGTTGTGTATCCCATTAAAAACACGCAGCATGCGTCAACCCTTCGACCTTTACACTGAAATGGCGACATTGCGCCGGTTCTTTTCTGGAAACACACCGCAGCCATCTTCATCATTCTGCCGTCAGACTCTGCAGTGGAAGGAAACATGGGGTCTGTTCTTGGGCTGTGTTCTATGGCGAGTTGGGTATGTTTTCACATTTTAATCGGGATTAAGAACATCCAGAAAATAGAGATGTACAACATTAATTCATTCTTATCACAGGAAAATTGTCCATTATTATAATAATAATAATACTAATAATAATAATAATAATACTAATAATAATAGCAGCAGTATGATATCGTGACTTGCATTGAAACGACCTGCTTACACATTTTAAACGATTACGTGTTGTAAAATGTTTTTTAAATACTTGTGTTCTTTTTATTTTGTCCGCGTGTTCAGGACAAGACACGAGCTAGTCGGCTTTCCGTGTTTACTGGGTGGTGTCTCCGGCCTGGAGAGCTTCTCAGCGTTCTTCACTAGCTCGTTAATGTTATTAACTCTTTAACTGTCACTATTTAACGCAAGTGGCGAAATAATATGTTAACCGTATCGGACATTATCTTCATATTTATATTTAGTCATGTGATTTTAGTTGCATGGGAAGCGCGGTGAACCCGAGCGAACCGGTATTGTTATTGTGATGACGCCATTCTTAGCCTAGCTTAGCCTAGCTTAGCATAGTTTTGCGTAGCGTAGTTTTGCGTAGCGTAGTTTTGCGTAGCGTAGTTTTGCGTAGCGTAGTTTAGCGTAGCGTAGTTTAGCGTAGCGTAGTTTAGCGTAGCGTAGTTTTGCGTAGCGTAGTTTAGCTTAGCA
>JAFFST010053941.1:46101-68192 GCA_022414735.1 Noturus placidus
AGGGTACCAGTCCATCGCAGGGCACAATCACATACACACACACATTCATACACTACGGACACTTTAGACATTCTCAGACAACCACACACACACAATCAATTCCCAATGTGATGTAAGATGTAATTATTAATAAAATAAAGGGGGGAGGGCGGGGGTATATTCAGAAGTCTGTATTTTTAATGCGTTTTAAAGACATCTTGCAAAAATGGGGCCTCAGTCGCCTTGCCCTGGAAAAGTTTGGGAACCACTGATATAACCAACTGTAAAGTGTTCATGTAGGTGTCAGAAATGATGCACACCTTTTAGATTTCTGATATTTGTTGAACTAAAGCAGTGGTTCCCAAACTTTTCCAGGGTAGGGCCCCCCAAATGGCATTAACATTTGACCGAGGCCCCCCTTTTGGAAGATCTCTTTAAAACACATTAAAAATGCAGACTTCTGAATATATCCCCCTTTTTATTAATAATTACATATTTACATTATTTTACATTAGGAATTGATTGTGTGTGTGTGTGTGTGTGTGTGTGTGTGGTTTGAGAGTGAGAATTTATTTTTCACACCAAATTGTTGAGGCCCCCTGGTGGCCCGTACTTTGAAAACCACTGAACTATACTAATAAATATCATTGTATTTCATCAGGGCACACGGTGGGTTATTGGTTAGCACGTTCGCCTCACACCTCCAGGGTCTGGGCTCCCGAGTCCCGCCGGGGCCATGTGTGTGTGGAGTTTGCATGTTCTCCCCGTGAGTCGGGGGTTTCCTCCGGGTCCTCTGGTTTCCTCCCCCAGTCCAAAGACATGCATGGTAGGCTGATTGGCGTGTCTAAAGTGTCCGTAGTGTTTGAATGGGTGTGTGAGTGTGAGCGTATATGATTGTGCCTGCGATGGACTGGCACTCTGTCCAGGGTGTAACCCGCCTTGTGCCCGATGCCTCCTGGGATAGGCTCCAGGTTCTCCCGTGACCCTGATAAAGGAGTAAGCGGTAGAGGATGGATGGATGGATGGATGGATGTATTTCATTACTGCATAAGCCCATACACAAAATATATCATAATTTTAAAGCTCAATAGGTTGTGTGACTGTACGTCATTCCCTTCAAATCCTATTGTGATTTAAATTGTGGTAAATTTTGTGCACAAGCCAACATCCAATGCCAAACCGACTTTATGCCAGTGGTTATTTGCTATTGTGAACATAAAATCAAGGTGCTAGAAGCTACGATTAAGTTCTTTTTTCTTGTGTGTGTAAAATTTGATCTTCACAAGCAATGGTTTCTTCACAAATCACCTAGGTTTCACAGGTGGCTGTGGCTCAGTCGGTAGAGCGGGTTGTCCACTAATCCACTAATCGTAGGGTTGGTGGTTCGAATCCTGGCCCGGGTGATCCCATGCCGAAGTGTCCTTGGGCAAGACACTGAACCCTAAGTTGCCCCCGATGGCAAGCTAGCACCTTGCATGGCGTCTCAGCTACCATTGGTGTGTGAGTGTGTCTCATTTGTAAGTCGCTTTGGATAAAAGCGTCTGCTAAATGAATTAATGTAGGTTTGTGGACGTTTTACATGAAATGGAGTATTAGATTAAATCATAGAGGCTACTCGATAACAAAAAAATATTTATTTTCTCCTATGCTATGATCAAATCTTTCATGTGCCATGAGTAATAAATGTTATTTTTTAAAATATTTATTTATTTAATTATTTACCCTTTTTTTCAATATAATATATTGAAATGGATGTATATGTATATGTATATGTATGTGTGTGTGTGTGTGTGTGTGTGTGTGTGTGTGTATACAATTGCTTGGGATTATATGTATTGCATGTGTATAATTGAAACCTGTATCTACACAAAATAGAGAAAACCATATTCAAGGTACGTTCACTCATGCACCGGTTTTATTGCTGCAAGTCACCAGTCGCTGTACTATGAAGTCGCCAGTAGGCGTTCCTACTACTGGTTGCCATAGTAACATTTATCAATGGGTGTAGTAACAGTGGGTAGCATTCCACTTTTGACCACAAACCAGTTTTCTTTCTAAAATGAAACATCCTGGAGGGAAAGCGTTTTTTAAATAAAATTCGCCAGTGTAACATTGCAGCCATCTATAAGCTCTCATTGAAAAAGAATTTTCTGTAGGTGTGAATGTACCGTTAAAGATTTCATTTACTTTCCACTGTATGGAGAAACACATTTTAAGCAGTTTGCAATAGGAAATGAGTCCTCACTTTGATAATCCGCATCTGCATCAGTCTCCTTAGTGGACAGATCTCTGTTCATGCTAACATTGGCGGAGAAACAATCACTGAGTCATTCACTCACTTGTGATGGCTGTGTTGTCTTATTATTAATCTCTGTTTATGTGATCATGTGATTATTTTAAACTTTGTCCAGCTCTGGTCTACTACACCGCCATGTCATAAGACCCTGGTGTGATCCTGAAAGCAGGACGCTGACCAGGTTAAAGTGATTAGTGAAGAGGAATGTATGAATGGATTTATGCCACACGCTGTGTCACATGTTATGAATGAATGCTTAGAGCTGTTGATATATTCTACTAATAAATAGCTTTTTTTATTGTGTGATTGTTTTTTTTTTTTTTATTTTTATTATTGCAGAACATTGTACATGACACAACAGAACTATGTACACACCAGGTTTTGCATAATTACAAAAAATCGGAGAAAACAAACAAATAAATAAATGGTAGGGGTGGGAGGACGGGTGTCACAAGCTATTATGGCTTTCTTTAGGGTGACCTTAAATATTCTCAGCTGTCCTATTTAGAGATTATATTCGAGAGCAATAAAATGTGACCATGCCTTAATACGTTTTGGTTTAGCTTTGTTAATTCTCACTGTTGAGCATTCTAGCAGCACAATAGTTTTGAGCCACAATTTATCATGTAGGTTCATGCCAAATTTTAAATATTACCTTCTTGGCAGTGGTCAGTTGGTTAGAATTCATCATCATTTAACAAACAAAGACAGGGATGTCTAACAAGAACTCGGTGACATAACTCTGACAGAATTAAGAAATCCTCATCCCAAAATTAATGTTAATGAGTCGGCAGTCATAGAACATGTACATATATGTCCCTACAATATTCACATTACAAAGTGAACAAAAAAAGAGCAGGCAAATGTTTCTTTCTGCGCAACATATAAATAGTAGCATTAGCCTTATGAATAAGTTTGTGTCGGGGGTTTCCTCCGGGTACTCCGGTTTCCTCCCCCAGTCCAAAGACATGCATGTTAGGCTGATTGGCGTGTCTAAAGTGTCCGTAGTGTATGAATGTGTGTGTGAGTATGTATGTGATTGTGCCCTGCGATGGACTGGCACCCTGTCCAGGGTGTACCCCGCCTTGTGCCCGATGCTCCCTGGGATAGGCTCCAGGTTCCCCCGTGACCCTGAAAAGGAGTAAGCAGTTGAAGATGGATGGATGGATGTATGACATGGTGGGCAGGGCTTATAGACATCATAGGAATACTTTCCCATATCCAGTCGCAGTTTGGTTTATAAGGAGACATTTTCTTTTTCCCATATTGCAGTAATGCGTAGTGTTCCAGAGTCATGATTGATGAGTGTGTTGTAGATGACGGACACCGCTCCTCATGTCTGCGAGAACTTGACACAGTCCATCAAAGGATGAGAGTCCAAGTTACATTTCCACGGTACACCATATGCACACATTGCACTTCTCAGCCTTAAATAGAAGTATAGGAATAGAACTACAAAAAGCAGGAATATCCTGGATATCCTGAATATAACATGATCAGACCATGGCTTAATGACAAAGGGTTTTCCCCTGGGTTGTATCTTACGATTATTCTAAATCAGGGATTCGATATGGTTGTAAATTTGCAGACATGTCAGATTTTTAAAGAATTACCTACAATTTTATTATCACCAAACTTTTTTTGGTCTTTATTTGACAGACCTGTAAATAATATGTCCTGTAATCGATGTGGAAGCACAGCTGATAAATAGTTTTTGGTTAACAGCTATGCTTATGGGTCTGCACCTTACACCCTTAGCTTGGAAGGGCAGAAGTATAGCAGTCAGTTCCTAAAACGGCACCAGCTAGCATAGTGAAAGCATCAGTACATAAAATATACACTAGAGCGCAGCATCGGATAATAAACATTCTCAATAAGCAACCGTCTTCAACCGTATAGCAGTTTATGAAGTTGAGGTATTTGCCAATTCTAGAGCTTGATGACTAATTCTAACTAGATCTTACCTGCTACTTCTCTACCATTAAATTAGAGTACATTTACATAAACTGTTACTTTGATAATACTGCAATCATTTACTTTTACTTTAGCTGCATAAGCATATAAAGTGTAAGTTTCTAGAACCATGCAAGTTTCTGTGGGCAACTATGGGGCATCTGCATAAGCACCCTGGATGGGACACCAGTCCGTTTCACCATACGCACATTCACAGGTACAGGGCAGGGGGGCAGAGTGGCTTATTGGTTAGCATGTTTGCCTTACACATCTGAGGTTCGGTGGTTCAGATCCTGCCTCCACTCATGCTTCAGGGGTTTCCTTCAAGTACTCTGGTTTCCTCCCCAAGTCCAAAGACACAGGCATTTCCAAATTGTCCCATGTATGTGCATCCAGGATGTCCCCGGCCTTGTGCCCCGAGTTCCCTGGGATACGCTCCAGGCTGCCCTGTGAGAATAAACAGTATGGAAAAATGGTCGGAGGTACAGAACGGGTAACATTTAATCACCTACTGGTATGTTTTTTTGGGAGGTGGAAGGAAACTGGAGAACATGGGGATCAAACCATGGGCCCTGGAGCTTTGAAGCAACAATGATACCTGCTGTGCCACGGCACTGCCCATTTTACTTTGGACAGCCACTGAATCTTTTGCATGTAATCCTACAGGAAGTGGCCGCAGAATAAAATTGCTCTGCTTCCGGAGTTTTGCTTCCGTCCAATCAGGTTGCAAGCAAGAAAAATAAACATGGAGAACAACATGCCAGTGAAAAGTTAGTCTTGTTTACAGAGCAAATATGAGGGGATTTATGAAAAAACACATTTTATTACCAATCTTACAATGTTGGCATATAAGGAAAAATGACTTTTTTTTTTTTTAATAATGTGATACCCCATTTTGTGCCATAGAAAAGTGAAGGTAAACAACCTCCTTATCCCCAGAGATTAAAAAAAAAAAAACAACTCTATTACTGATAATATTACATATAATCTTGTTAACTTAGCTAAGTTAATTAGTTATCTGATATTAGCTAGGATTGGTTGTTTGAGTGCGTCTCAATCACCTTCCAAGTTCAGTAGTCAGGACATTGATCATAGAGTCTCAATTGCAAAATCCTCCCTAAAAAATCCCACAATGAGCCACAAAAACCAGGTAGCATCAGTGCTCACTATGTTCCCTTACTGAAAGTGATGTCATGTTTTATAAAGCCTCTCATCTCGAAAAAATAGAAGGCAGACGAACTCTCAGCCAACTTTGTCTACAAAATGTAAACAGCTTGTTATCGTTGTTGTAACTCTCAAATGATTACTAATGTTAGAACGAGCACTATGTACGGTTCATTCGAGTGTCGAACTTTAAGTATTTAATGATTTAAAAAATCCATCCACTAGCTAGTCTACGATCCTGCTTGAAGTTCCATGACATACATTTTTTAGCTTAATCACATGCATTTCTATGACATACAACGTCAGAAAGATATCGACCCTGCCTGTTGTTGGTAAATGCCAGTGGTGACGTTTAACAGTGTTGCAAGTACATCGTCATGTCACCGGAAATTGAGTCATCAGTGTCCCAATGTGTGTTGAGCCAGGGTCCTTACTTGTGCCCCAACTCATGTACACCATATACTGATTCACCAGCTTGGGAGCTGATTGAGACGCACCGTATGTGTTGCATGAGCCACTTTTTTTATATGAGCACAAAAGCACTCTGAACAACACTTTTGTCTGAGCAAAAAAAAAAAAACAAAAAAAAAGTGTGAAAGCTACGTAAATCATCAAGGCCTTCATGAAATGCCTTTGCTGTGTGAAAAGAAAGAAACACACAAATCTCTGTAGGCTCTTTTCGGAGTTTGACACCCCAGTGCTAAAAGAGTCCTCTCTTTAAAAAAGAAAAAAGAAAAGAAAAAAAGATGTCTTGTTCGGACTAACCCCTTCCCAGAAAGTGATGTCCACACGTCCACAGAGAACTCACTATTTACCTAATTTAATAAAGCTTAACTTAATTTAACCAAGCTTAAAGAAGAGAACTGTGAGACCATTAGCGCTATGCACGTCTGTACAGTTGTACAGGACAACGAGGTTGACAAGTGCAAAGCTAATCAGGACAGACGGTAATATTACATCAAAAGATGTCACTGAGTCCTTTTTAAATGGCCGTAATGAGGACATTCTTAGATTCTCAGCAGAGAGATTACGGACATGAGGATTGCAGTGAATGGGAGAGGGGATCTTCCAGGTAAAAAGAAAGGTTCTATTCTTCAGTTGAACTTTTTTTCTTCAAATATTCTTTACGACAGTGGATGCTAAAATATTTGCCCCTTGTTGCTGAAAAGTGCAAGAATTACTGCAATGCACATATAGATGTGAATCACCACATGGACCTGTATGTGTATCTGACTAAATGACTCACTTTCTTAATGTTCTTTTGCTTCACTCCTCACTCATTCACTTACTTATTCACTCTCAACTAGTCACTCACTCACTCACTGAATCAGTGACTTGTTCACTCACTCACTCACTCACTCACTCACTCACCCACTTACTCTCATTTACTCAATGAGTCACTCACTCACTCACTCACTCACTCACTCACTCACTGAATCAGTGACTTGTTCACTCACTCACTCACCCACTTAGTCTCATTTACTCAATGAGTCACTCACTCACTCACTCACTCACCAATTTACTCTCATTTACTCACTCACTCACCCACTCACTCACTCACTCACTCATTTACCCATTTACTCTCATTTACTCAATGAGTCACTCACTCACCCACTCACTTACCCATTTACTCTCATTTACTCAATGAGTCATTCACTCACTCACTCACTCACTCACTCACTCACTCACTCACTCACTCACTCACTCACTCACTCACTCACTCACTCACTCATTTACCCATTTACTCTCATTTACTCAATGAGTCACTCACTCACCCATTTACCAAATGAGTCACTCACTCACTCATTTACTCAATGAGTCACTCACTCACTCACTCACTCACTCACTCACTCACTCACCCATTTACTCTCATTTACTCAATGAGTCATTCACTCACTCACTCACTCACTTACTCACTCACTCACTCACTCACTTACCCATTTACTCTCATTTACTCAATGAGTCACTCACTCACTCACTCACTCAATGACTCACTCACTCACTCACTCACTCACTCACTCACTCACTCACTCACTCACTCACTCACTCACTCACTCACTCACTCACTCTAACCCTAACCCTAACCCTAACCCTAACTTTTCATCATTTTCCTTTCTTCTGACATCATGAACATAAACAACGTCACAATAAATTATGGAATTGTGGTGAGCACAACAGTCATACCTAAACAATTATTTACACAATGATGGAAAACCTACTGACTGTTACAAAGTACTGACACCGGAGACTCCTTCCATAAAGGTTAAGTAAACATCTCCTCTCAGAAAAAAGTATACACAATTCCAACACAAAAGCTGTTTATTATTAAACTTAGATAACAAGGCATAGCTGCGTATAACTCACCGTGAGTTAACTGCTGATATAGACATTATAATGATGGAGAGAATGATTAGAACAAGCACATTGATTTAAACCTGATTTAAATTACAGTGAGACTCTGTCAGAGCTGCTGTTATAGAAAATATAGGCTCTGTGTTACTGTTCAGAGGGTTGGGGGTTCAGACCCCAGCGCTGCCACTGTTCGGCCCTTGAGCAAGGCCCTTAACCCTCTCTGCTCCAGGAGTGCTGTATCATGGCTGACTCTGCACTCTGACCCCGGCTTCCAGACATGCTGGGCTATGCGTAGAAAACAATTTCACTTTGCTGTACAGTGATTAATAAAGACTCATTATCATTATCTGAGGTAACATTTAGTGGTTTTAAAGCAGGGGTCATCAGGTTCAAGTCTGGATGGTTGGAGTCCAGCGCGGTTCACTAATTTTATTATATACATTATAAATCAATCCTGGTCATTTACTTGTTATCTGAATTGGGTGTCTCTTAGAGGGAGACTCACTAATCTATGCTGACCATCTGGCACCGGAAATGCTGACTCCTGCTTTAAACACTTCAAACCCCAGATTCCTCTCACTGCTGCTGTGAACGATTCTTGCTTACTTTTTCTAGAATGTTGCCATGTCTATTTAAAATTAATCAACAATCTGATTCCTCTTTCGATTTCTGTTAGTAGTGTACGAGACTCACGACTCACATCTCAGTATGGTTCAGTAATCAGAAAAATGTTTCCATGCACACAAACAGAACGTGGACTAGTCACTAATATGTATTAAATAAGCGGAATTGTAGACTGTATCTTTGCAGCCATAAAGCTTTTATTGAAACATTCTTTTATAATGTCCACTTCTTGGACAAGCCACAATGTGTTTAGGTATTGGTTTCAGAGCTGCATACTCACTTTCTGACTCACGAGCAAAGCGAAGAAAAAAAAAGGGCTGGAATGAATCGATATTTTCCGTTGGATGCAAAACTTGGACACTCATTTTATTGTTGTTGTTCTCTCTCATTATTTGATTAATCTTGAAGTCTAAAACTAAGACCAATATATATATATATATATATACATACACACACACACACACACACACACACACACACACACACATTACTGGTCAAAAGTTTAGACTCACCCATTCTTTATTATTTTTTTCCCCCCACATGCTTTTTAAACAGTATTAAAGGACTTCCCACCTATGCTGGAAACTTATTAGGTTGCTTGTCGGACTATTTCACTCCAAGTCATCCATTTAAAAAAAATACTTTTTGCAAATAAAATGTTAGTGTTCTAATGAAAGAAAGAATATGTTGGCCCAATTATAATTTTTATCTACAACACTGATTTCAAACATGTATTATAGTACTTATAAATAAATAATAAAAATAAATAAATATTACTGCAGAGCTCAACAGAATTGTTATTATTAGTATTATTATTATTTAGGGGCGCACAGTGCATTAGTGGTTAGCACGTTCGCCTCACACCTCTGGGGTTCGAGTCCCACTGGGGCCATGTGTGTGTGGAGCTTGCAGGTTCTCCTCGTGTGTTGGGGGTTTCCTCCGGGTACTCCGGTTTCCTCCCCAGTCCAAAGACATGCATGTTAGGCTGATTGGCGTGTCTAAAGTGTCCGTAGTGTATGAATGGGTGTGTGAGTGTGCATGTGATTGTGCCCTGCGATGCACTGGCTCCCAGGAATTCTTTTAACAAGTCTGCCTTATATATAATATAATGTAAAATACTATAATATAATATAATATAATATAATTTAGCCCTGCGATGGACTGGCACCCTGTCCAGAGTGTACCCTGCCTCGTGCCTGATGCTTCCTTGGATAGGCTCCAGGATGGATGGATAGATGGATTATATATATATATATATATATATATATATATATATATATATATATAAATATTATGTAATAATTTATTTCTTTTTAAACTTATTGATAAGACACATTTAGATAAACATCTCAGATTAAGCAAAACTAAAGAAACTGAATGGGCCTGTATTAAGCAGATTATCATTTCTATATTACTAATAAGAACTTGTCTAACCAAAGAAGAAACTGCAGTCACATTTCGATGTCAAATGCATTTGTTTCCTCATAGTTCGAGGAAATTCTTCTTTTTTTTTTTTAAAGAGAGCATTAAATCCACTTTTTCTCCTTGAGCTTGGTGAGACTTGGAAACAACTAGAGACAACACACAAGCCAAAATCCATAAAAGATGTGTGTGCACATTTACGCTCACGTTAAAGAGCCTAGAGCCTGAGAAAACGGAGTTGCCTTGTGAACAAGCACCCGAGATTAAATTCTGAGGATGTTGATGGATTTTCAGGTCAATGGGGTTATTCATTCCTTCATGATAATGAGTACATGAGAGAGAGAGAGAAATCCCATTTATTAGCATTATTAGCATTGCTATGAGACTCATATTTGCTTGAGGATTGAAGTTTTGCTTTTAATTTTTATTTTTAATACCACAGTGTTGCTGAATTCTCAGTTCTGATTGGTCAGAAGCTTCTGGTTTTTATCTACATAACAAATCGCGTTTGTTTGTCTTATTGACTTGACTAGGAGAAAGCTGGTGAAGGAACGACTATTTATAGTTCTTAAACATTTGTGATAACAGGAACTGACTTGTCGCACAGGTGTTCCACAATAAATAATTAACAATATGGCATATCGTTTAATAATAAATGAACAGTTGTAATCGGTCGTCAATTGCTGTGGTATAAGAGGAATAAAACTCTTTGGAACATGCTGTTATAAGAAATAATCAACTTCAGGGTGATAGCAATAACTCCGTTTAGTAGCATCACACCACCACATCCTTGATTACTTTCCTATAACTGCAAGTGTTTTATTATTTACTCATAGAATACTTACTGAAAATAGCATTTCAGTCTTGTGTCAGCGACAGTGTTCAAGTCATGTGTGTGCGGAGTTTACATGTTCTCCCCGTGTGTCAGGATTTCCTCTGGGTACTCCGGTTTCCTCCCCCAGTCCAAAGTCATGCATGTTAGACTGATTGGCGTGTCTAAAGTGTCCGTAGTGTATGAATGTGTGTGTGTGTGTGTGTGTGTGATTGTGTCCTGTGATGTACTGGCACTCTGTCCAGGGTGTACCCCGCCTTGTGCCCGATGCTTCCTAGGATAGGCTCCAGGTTCCCCGTGACCCTGAAAAAGGAGTAAGCAGTAGAGTATGGATGAGCAGGGTGATGGAGAGTGGATGGGGTGTGCAAACAATTCACAATAACATTGGTACAGAGATGAAAAAGACAGCAAATCTATTTTTTTTTATAGTAAAACACTGTATACAACTACCACATTAAAATAACATAACATTTAAACGTTCTAGGCTAGGTAGAGCAAAGAAATACTTATGAAAAACAAATGCAAATGCAAATTCTTAAAGCCCAGAGTGTCTAATTTCATAGAAGCCTTTAACTTCTACTGTGGAATGTGAGATCACAAATAAATTCTATATCGAACACGGGCACCTCCAAAACAGGCGGCATTCAATTTTTTGGCCTCTGGTAAACCTTATAGTTTAGAGACAATTTCTTTGATATCTTACAAGATGTAACGGTTTGGCTAGAAATGTAAACGTTTTCCTATGCCCCCAGTCAGTCAAATCTATTTCAAACTTTAAACCCAAATCTCTTCCTTGCTTCTGAGTTTATTCTCACCTGGATACTGTAGATTTGTACCTAAGAACCTCTGTTATAACTATACAGACTGTCCTGTGCGCACCCCAGTACTGTTATTCACAATATTCTCATACTGAATATCTTTTCAACACTTTCAACACTTTGTCCGTATTTTACACCAAATGATTTACAATCCCACTTTCCAGAAGACGAGGGGTTCTCTTTTGAGTCTGGTTCCTCTCACTGGAGTTGAGGATTAATAGTGCAGCCGAACTGTTCATTCCATGGCTTTGCTCATTCATCCATCTATTTCTGTACCGCTTATCTTACAAAGGGTGACGGGGCACATGGAGACTATCCCTGGGAACTCAGGGCACAAGGCGGGGGACACCCTGGACGGGGTGCCAACCCATCCCAGGGCACAATCACACACCTATTCAGACATTCTAGACAATGGGAGGCAGTGGCTCAGTGGGTAGAGCGGGTTGTCCACTAATCCACTAATCATAGGGTTGGTGGTTGGAATCCCGGCCCGGGTGATCCCATGCCGAAGTGTCCTTGGGCAAGACACTGAACCCTAAGTTGCCCCCGATGGCAAGCTAGCACCTTGCATGCAGCTCTGCTACCATTGGTGTGTGAGTGTGTCTCATTTGTAAGTCGCTTTGGATAAAAGCGTCTGCTAAATGAATAAATATAAATGTAAATTTGGAAATGCCAATCTGTCTTCAGACTGGGGGAGGAAACTGGAGTCAGAAACCTGCCAGAAGCATCGGGAGGCGGGATTTGAACCACCAAGCCTGGAGATTTGAGGTAAGTTTGCCAAGCACTAAGGGTTCAGATCATCTATGTGGCAAAATGTTGATTCTGGCAGTTACTGAATCAGCACTGGGCCTCATTAAAATGTTATCATTTTATATAACAAGAGCTATATATCAAATTACAATCTGTAAATCTGTAAACATGCAAAGAATAATGGTATAATAATATAAACACAAATCCCAAATTGCTTTCAGGTGCTAGGTGCTTGCACACGACTTGACTGGCTAGTGTAAGCATTGGTAATTAATGCAGTTTGCTAATGAGCATAGAGTATTCTTCTTTAATAGGAGATATCCTATAAAGGGTTTACAGTTTCTATAAAAATGCCATTTGTTAGCAGAACTGAGACAGACACTGATACAGGTGAACATCTGGTTTGTATTTATGTTTTAGCAAGTCCTTTCAGGGGGCTATCTGCATGCTCTCCCACTGTGTGAAGCCAAAACAGTGTTTTGTTCTTGATGACACCAGGCTTGGAAAACTGATATCATTCTCGAGATACTGTATCTTGTAACACCTGCTCTGACTGGCGCCTCGTTAAAGCATAACCCAGGATCGCAGTGCGATATTCACATGTAACTGTTTCAGTTTCACATGGCTGAATTACCGCCTAAAGCACATGCATGGTTTTTTTTTATGATCTATATGTCTGAACATTCCCGTCTGCAGCTTGTTTAAAGTTTCTCACAAATGTCTTCCTTTCTGCAAAGAGGAAAATCAGCCTGCTTGTACTTTGCTTCAGTCCATAGTAAGGCCTGCATCCCAGCATGTCAAGTATAATAAAAGTAAATAAAGAAATAAGGCAGACAAGCTTTCATCACCACCTGGAATATATGTTAATATGCTCTTGGATGAGTTTTTCCCTTGTGTTTTATGGCTTAGAAAACACTTAGCGGTGTCACTAGGCCATGGGGACATGCTACTTAACCCTGTTACGTGACTCCAGTATAATTGAAACGAGGGGGAAAAGAAGAAGAAGAAAAAGAAGTTTTTTTTTTTTTTTTTTTTGCTACATGCCTTTTAAGAATTCCATGAAAAAAGAGTATTTGGAAGGATGACAAGCAGCCCAATGCACACACTCACACAAGAAGAAATGGAGAACAGAGTTACAAGACTTTACCTTTGCCAGGTGGTTCTCATTGTGGTTATAGGGAAGTAATATGCATCTCCGCTCCATTCAAAGATGCAGTACAAAGAGTGGATTCAGAAGCTGGCATTTGGTGATGCCAGGTTTAAGACTCCTGTTGTGTCTTGATGCAAATTCAGCACTTAGCCACAAATATAGGGGTTGTAAATACACAGGAATGGCCAACCGAGTACAGGCTATAACCACAAAAACGTCTCTGAAAGACCGCAAACTGAGAGCCGTGTGTGCTGAGCATTGCATTTAGTATTTGCGCAGGTAGCTGTGATGAAGCTCTCATACTTCTTATTAAACTTAGTAAAGTGTAGACAGTTCTGCATGAAACTCGTAATCTCTTACAGGTTAATGGCTTTTTTTTTTTTTTTTTTTTTCATATTTTGCATTGTTTGCTATCCACGTAGGGTTATATGATTTTTTTCAAGCGTGTCAGAAGATAAACTAAATAATTATTTTTTTAAATTCTGGATGAAATTTTTTACTTATTTTCGCATGTTAATTGGACAAAACCTCAATAGAGTGTTTGCTTATACTCTAACCCCCCATAAATCCAGTCATGGGTCTCAGCAACAAGGCACCAGTTAAAGTGAAGTTTCTCGCCAAGTAATAACAGCAGATCTGACAATAGTTTTGGCTGTTCATGTAAAGCACAGGTTTATATTTATGCACTCGTTCTGACATGTTATCATTTCTAATTCATAGGGACTTGCATGGCAGACATGTTACATAATTTGAGCATAAAAACTGTGAAAAATAGAAGAAAAACATATCATCATGGACATGGTGAAGTTTTCTATGATAGCATTTATGGAAGGTGTCTCAGCACTGATTCAGCACTTTGTAAAGCTATAACTTTAGGTTTTCCACAACAGGAACGTCTTTATACTGAGGGCTTTGCACAGCTTCTCAGTCACATGACATGCTGTGTCTTGTTTAAAAAAAGAGACGCTGGGTAGGGAACAACTGTTTATACAGTAGCTGCAATCAAAATGATTCAAGCCCCATTGCAAATCAGATTTATTCTCAGACTTTTAGCTGTTTGCGGTGAACAAATCAAACAAAACCATTCAACACAACGAATGCGTCAAGTGGTTTCTCCAAATTCAACTGAAAAGGCAACTTATAATGAGTTATTATTATAACTCCTACATGGTAAGCATCTTTAGTACTTAGTAGAGCACCTTTTGTTGTTATGACCTGCTGCAAATGAGATGCATAGTTTCTGGCAGCGTTCCTGAGGAATCTTCTCCCAAATCCTCATGAGCAATGGCCTCCAGTTCAGTAATGTTCTTGGGTTTGCGTGCTCCAACCGTCTTCTTCAAATCCCACAAGATATTTTCTATGGGGTTCAAGTCAGGTGACTGTGATGGCCCTGCAGAATCTTCCAGGACTGCAGTCAAGCCTGGAAGGAATTTTAGGTATGCTTGGGATCATTGTCCTGTTGGAAAGTCCAATGTCGTCCAAGCTTCAGCTTCCTCACAGACGGCATGACGTTTCCTCCTAGGATTTCCTGATACTTTAATGAATCCATCTCACCTTCCACACACTGCAGGTTCCCAGTGCCAGAGGATGCAAAGCAGCCCCAGAACATCACCGAGCCACCACAATGCTTATCTGTGAACAGAGTGTCCTTTCTTCATTATTCTTCCTCCAGACATACCGCTGATCCATCGAACACGATCCACAGAACAGATTCCCAAAACTTCTGTGGCTTATTTATATGATTTTGAGTGACTTTTCTTGTGCTTTTGGGTCAGAAGTGCTGCTGTGAGGGATTCTATTCAGGGGTTGAATACTTTTGAGACTGCAGAAATCATTATAAGTTGCCTTTTCAGTTGAATTTGGGGAAACCACTTGAAGTATTCATCATGTTGAACTACTTTGATTGCTTTTGTTTGATTTGTTCATTATAAACAGCTAGGGCGGCTGTGGCTCAGTCGGTAGAGCGGGTTGTCCACTAATCGTAGGGTTGGTGGTTTGAATCCCGGCCCGGATGATCCCATGCCGAAGTGTCCTTGGGCAAGACACTGAACCCTAAGTTGCCCCCGATGGCAAGCTAGCACCTTGCATGCAGCTCTGCTACCATTGGTGTGTGAGTGTGTTCTCATTTGTAAGTCGCTTTGGATAAAAGCGTCTGCTAAATGAATAAATGTAAATGAAAGTCTGTACAATTTGACAATAAACCTGATTTGCACTGGTGGTTGAATAATTTTGATTGCAACTGTATCTTTGCCTAGTTTGTTCCACAATGTACATAAACCCACAGCAGATTTCTGTAGAGTTAATCCAATTGTTAAAACACACACACACACAGACACACACACACACACACACACACACACACACACACACACACACACACACACAATGGCAATTAATATATTTTTAATATTAGATAATTGTAGCAATCTCATGAAACTGCTCCCACATTGTGGATTTTTGTTCTATAGCAAGCTGTTTTTAAAGCCGTCTTTCTGACATCTAACTCCCTTAGGGATTTCCGCTTTCTCCAATAAAGAAAAACCTGTTTTAGGTGCTCACCTCCACTTGGGTGTCCTCCAGCTTTAGAGGAGGAAACTCAGCCACTCTTGAGCATCAGGATATAAAACTGTCCACACAGTTTTACACACCAGAGTCATACATCTGGGAGGAGAGAGTGTTGTAAAGCAGCATCAAAAGGAACCCTTTTCCTTAAATAAAAGTTCTCTGGTCGTTTTCATTCAACATCACATGATTTGTGAGGGTCACTGTAATACCTGATTATGTTAATTAAACATTGCCACTCTCTAAATCGGGCCTTATAATATCAAGCTCAGCACCCTTAGAGAGAATATTGATACATGAAACACTTTCTTTAGGTTTGTAATAAAGTGAGTGCATTCTTGTTATACTACGTCTCCACATCATTCCCGTACGTATAACCCGGTAATTTATTTAACCAGTAACTGCATGATGAGATACAGTAATTACAAGTGTGACAAAATTAGTCAGGTTTATTTATAATGATGTTTAAATGAGAGCAGACGTTGTACAATGAGGTCAAATGACTTGACATGAAAACGAAAAGGACACAAAGGACAGCGAACCGAAAAGGAAATACTTCAAAAGCACCACTTACAATAAAAGATGGGACACTATGAAAGTACACAAACAACCCAAAGCACAATAAAAGCACTGCACTGGAATAAAATAAATGAGAAAAAAGACACGGCACTGCAGAAGACCAGTATTTATACACTGCAGGCGTTATGTAGAATTAAACGAGTCTGAAGGCAGGGTTTAAAAGTGTCAATAGAGAGGCAAGATCTGATCCGGTAAAAGGATGAGCTATTCCACAGCTATGGTGCTGTAATAATGGGGTGGCTGTGGCTCAGTCTGTAGAACGGGTTGTCCACTAATCCACTAATTGTAGGGTTGGTGGTTCGAATCCCGGCCCGGGTGATCCCATGCCGAAGTGTCCTTGGGGAAGACACTGAACCCTAAGTTGCCCCCGATGGCAAGCTAGCACCTTGCATGCAGCTCTGCTACCATTGGTGTGTGAGTGTGTCTCATTTGTAAGTCGCTTTGGATAAAAGCGTCTGCTAAATGAATAAATGTAAATAATAATTTTAAAAAACAACAATTTTACCATTACTGTGGAAAAGAGAGGAGAAACTGTTTTTGGAGCCCAATGAGGCCTAGAATTCTGTAGTCAGGCTCCTTAGTTTTTTGTCTAAGTTGTATAAAATGAGTATTTCAGAACTGTTGATGTCTTAGGAATTTCACACACAGCCTTCTCTAATAATTTTATATCTGTCCAGATTCTGCTTGCTGTAAATTTCCTCAGTTGCTTCTTTGTTTCTGGATAGATACACTGACAGAGAGCTTTTCATAATTTGGCCTCGAGCTTGTCTCTTTGCCAAGTAAAAAAAACAAAAAACAAAAAAACAAAGGAGTTAGTAGTTCCTACAACATTACACCTGCTATTATGATAGCATGTTATCAGTTTCAATGATCATGAGAACAGTGAGGAATCATCCCAGAACTACACGGGAGGATCTTGTCAATGGTCTCAAGGCAGCTGGGACCATAGTCACCAAGAAAACAATTGGTTACACACTACGCCATGAAGGACTGAAATCCTGCAGCGCCCCTGCTCAAGATAGCACATACATGCCCGTCTGAACTTTGCCAATGAACATCTGGATGATTCAGAGGACAACTGGGTGACAGTGTTGTGGTCAGAAGAGACCAAAATGGAGCTCTTAGGAATCAACTCGCCGTGTTTGGAGGAGGAGGAATGCTGCCTATGACCCCAAGAACACCATCCCCACCATCATGGAGGTGGAAACATTATACTTTGGGGGTGTTTTTCTGCTAAGGGAACAGGACAACTTCACCGCATCAAAGGGACGATGGACGGGGCCATGTACCGTCAAATCTTGGGTGAGAACCTCCTTCCCTCAGCCAGGGCATTGAAAATGAAAAGTCATTACTAAGTCATTACCAAGTACTAAGTCATGTTTAGCAGAGGGGTCAAATACTTATTTCCCTCATTAAAATGCAAATCAATTTATAACTTTTTTGACGTGCATTTTTCTGGATTTTTTTGTTGTTATTCTGTCTCTCACTGTTCCAATAAACCCACCATTAAAATTATACACTGATCATTTCTTTGTTAGTGGGCAAACGTACAAAATCAGCAGGGGATCAAATACTTTTTCCCCCACTCTAATATAATATAATATAATATAATATAATATAGCCCTGCGATGGACTGGCACCCTGTCCAGGGTGTACCCTGCCTTGTGCCTGATGCCTCCTGGGATAGGCTCCAGGTTCCCCGTGACCCTGAAAAGGAATAAGCGGTAGAAGATGGATGGATGGATGGATAATGTACAGGTGCTGGTCTTATAATTAGAATATCATCATAAAGTTGATTTATTTCAGTAATTCCATCAAAAAGTGAAGCTAGTATAATGTATACATTCATTACACACAGACTGATATATTTCAAGTGTTCATTCCTTTTAATTTGATGATTATAACTGACAACTCATGAAAACCACAAAATAAGTATCTCAGAAAATTTGAATATTGTGAAAAGGTTCTATGGAAAGCCAAGATCAACGGATTCAACAGGTGGAATCAGGTGTGCTTCCTGCCTGGTTGGAATGAAAACCTGCACCCACACCGGCCCTTTCCGAATAAGATTGCCCACCCCTGGGTTAAAGCATCAAGTTACAATGCACTTGTTTATGGCAGCCATTAACACTCAGTAAAGTGTTAATCTTTAATATATTCTCACATACCACGTCTCTCTGACCAAATTTAAGCCAACTTTGAAACGATTCTCCACCATGGAGAGAAATGCGTAAAAATGGAAGTGCAGCGATCTGAAAAACTATGAGTAAGTGCATGTTTCTAGCAAAAGTGGCACTGAAATGCTGTTTAACATTGTGTGTGGTAGGAAAAGTGGTTTGCTTGTTTTATAACAACCAGCACATATGCAGAATGGCCTTTAACTCTGTAAACACTGGTGAGTGGGTCTGTGTATTCATGTGGCGAGAATTTATACCAGGCTACAAGTGGCCTGATTTTTTTAATTTATTTTTTTGCTTTTTTAAAAGCTTGTTGTGAGCACTACGTCTCTATGCATGTAGAATATTTATATTTAGAACGTCCTCGATTTAATCACATGAATAATGACATCACTGTGCATTTATGACGACACATTCAGCCATTCAGAACAATAAAGTACTTCCTGTTTACTCCCTACATATCACATGCTAGAGATTAAGCTTAATCTGATCAAGAATTTACAATCCCTGCTGCATATTGGAATGAAATAAGCATCTATTGCTCTTCCAGCACAGCTTATCATCTATCGGTGTCATCCATAGTTAGTAACGACATTGTTCAAGTTTAAGTTCAAGTGCCTTTATAGTCTTTTCAACCATTTACAGCCGGTACGGTACACAGTGAAATGAAACAACGTTCCTCCAGGACCACAGTGCTACATAAAACAACAAACTAACCACATGAGACGACACAGAGCTAAATAAGACCTATACATTTTTACATAAAGTGCACGAATAGTACAGTACTACTAAAGCTGGACAATAGGCGCAGTAAGTGACAGTGTAGCGCAGACAAGTACACAGTTTTAGTTTGGAAGTGTCCGATATAACAGCTAGTGCAAAAGATAGGTGGCAAAAAGTAACAATACACTTTAAAAGGTGTACAGTAAATGTAAACATAACATGCTATGACTTAGTATTGAGCAGATTAGTTTATACCACATATGGACATAACAGGTATTGCAGCAGTAAAACAAGTAAAGTGTGTAATAGTGACAAGAAATTAAATACAATATATTTTATGAGTACAGAAGCAGCAAAAATGCAATAGAGTCAATGTGGGAATGGTAGGATGGTGTTCAGTTCAGAGTGTGTGTGTGTGTGTGTGTGTGTGTGTGTGTGTGTGTGTCAGTCCAATCTCTGAGTATTGTGTGTGAACATCCAGGTTTGTTTGCATGTGAGAATACCTGTCTATCCAACGGTTTAGAAGGATTTCTTTATTAGTAGTCAAGCTACAATGTAATGACCAGCTACCTAGGAAAACTGCTGAGTTCAATAATTGACAGTAAACAACCAGGGAATGTTAATTATGCAGTAGCGGTGAGCTTAAAGGACAAATGTATTTGACTTGTAATTTTGAATAGTGGTGAAAGGCCCACACATGGTCGCATAGAACTGGGCTAAATTTCAGGTCTGGCATTGTAAGACGAGTACAGGCCTACACTGTAAATTGATGTTTTGGTTGTCTTTTGTTTACCTAGCCTCAAAGGTATACTTTTGCGATCTACGTGGTCCTCTGAGATTGTAATGACTGTAATTCTTGTTAAATACAGTCTATGAATCAAGTATCTCACCGCTCTTCGCTCTTGCTGTCTCTCTTACAGACGTACACATACCGACTATTACAGTAACCGTAATGCTGATGGAAGCTAAGGAGGTTGTCTGGGAGGTCGAAGAGAAAATGGCATAATGTTGTTAAGAAGGTTCTTTAAAGTAATGATTCGCAAAAAGTGGAACCACGAGGAGTCAGTGATTTATTTATTTCAAATGTAGTTGCAGTACTGGAAATTGCAACTCACTATTATGAAAACTATTATTACATTATTATAGTTATTAGCTTGACTGGTCAATTAAATTGAACGGGTTTAATCCAGTAACTGAAAAACAAGTTGGTAAAATAATAATAATGTCACTTCAAAAAGTGCAGAAATAGAAAGCTCAGAATTTAATAAACAGACAAAATAATTGTGTGAATTTAATTTGTACTGAAGGGTTGATTCATTCATCAATCCATCCATTTTCCATTACACATACCCTACACAGGGTCGCAGGGAGCCTCGCAGAGGAGGACACGGGGCACAAGGCAGGGGGAACCTTGGACGGGGTGCCAACCCATCGCCGGGCACACACACACACACACTCTCTCTCTCTCTCTCTCTCTCTCTCTCTCACACACACACACACACCCATTGACCCACTACAGACAATTTAGAGCTGCTAATCAGCCTACAACACATGTCTTTGGACTGGGGGAGGAAAAGACTTGGGAGAACATGCAAACTCTGAGCACACAACTGAGCCCTGAACTGTAGAGTTGTGAGGCAACTGTGCTAACACTAAGCCACCTGAAAGCTTCAGTGGAATCTAATTTAAGGAAACTTACAGTTAGAGTACATTTCAGAGCCCTTCCTTTAAAAGATGTTTTTAAAACTCCACTTTAAACTCCTGTTTACTTTACAAGGCTTGACCAGAGCTGCATCTTCATCACTTCTTCATCTTAAGAAAAGGAGAAAAAGATGAGGACGTACTGAGATGAAAAACAGTCAAAACATGTTGTCAAGCAAGAATATTATGAACATATTTATATATCAGAATAAGAGCAATGTGACTTTAATTACATTATATAATATCCCAGTAAATTGAACTAAGCTGTTGCTGCAAATCCACTTGAAGTCAGTTCAACAACAGATTTGGCGTCCAATGTTTGTGTCAGGGTAAGTCTTTGATTTCAGAAGAAAATATGATGAAAAACAAAACCCATCTGATTTTGTATATTTAATTCTGAACAGTCTTATATGCACTGGCTGATTTATATACTGTATATATCTGGGTAGCTCATGACATCACCAAGACTGAAGCTACTGCGCTGCCACCTTTGTATTCCCTAACATTCTGAACTCACTACAGCTCGTAATCACTGATCTATATATGTATAAGATCAGTTCTCGGCACTCTGGAGAATAAAATAAATGTAAAGTACAGTGGATATTTGTGTACAGAGAATATTTAACCAAAATAAACTCGTTCACATCGGAAATGATGCGTGTTTCATTTGAGTGTTTTTATAGTGAGTTCACTCCATGCTGTTAGAATGTCAGCTTTGTGGTCAAAAGGTAAGAACTGGGATCTTAGCAACAACCGGCAGATAAACACTAAACACTTAAGCACACATTTGTGCTTAATAGGTGCATAATCTGTATAAATTACAATCTGTGGACACTTCTGGCACATCCTTTAGTGAACGTTGTTTTGCAGTTAAAAACAGAACATCGGGTCAGCGTGACAGTTTTCTTCCGTTGGCTGTCAGTGCCTTCTGTCAGTAGGGAATCGTAAAATGGCCGCTAGAGCACTTCCGGTGGCTTCACCTACTGCTGGCAGTTTAGAAGTCTATGAG
>JAFFST010053941.1:69749-86191 GCA_022414735.1 Noturus placidus
TATATATATAGTTCAGTGACCAAAACCTAACATGTATATTTTACGTACTTTACTGGGTTAAATTTAATATCAATTTGCTGAAAACCTGAAAAAAAAATATGTTTAATTGAATTGATTTCTTCCTAAAATGTGAGTGTGGTTTTTGGACTCGATTTGCATACTCAGCTAGACATTTTTTTGTTCTCAAAATGTTCCAAGGACCTTACCATGCACTGTTCTAGTAATGTTTTCAGCAGGGAGTTTCTCCTAAAAAAGAAACTGTTCTCCTAAAAGATAGGATTAGCTAGAAAAGATAGCTACCACTGGTAGCTGAAAATGGCAACTAGTTGATGTATTACTTTAAAACTACTTGAACATTTGCGTGGCAATGATCACGAATACAATGTGCTTTGGGCCCCTACAGTATGCCCACACTGGGCTGGGTGTGGGCTGTCCTACTGGGGCCCCAAAGCTTGTATGGGCAGCCCCCATGTACACTGTGGGCTTACTGTGAGACCACTGTACTCTGTGGGTCCTTAACAAACAACTAAATTGGTTTGGTCCTACTGTACTTTGTACATGCAGTAAACCACAACATTACTATTAATACGTATGCAGAATAATTGCACTTCTTGAAAGGAACAATAATAAAGTTTATTTTATATATATACTTAAATGGTAAAGTATAACTTACATTTATTCACAGCCAGGTTAAAAGGACAAATGAAGATATAGAACATTGAGTACATTGAGTACAAATCAGCATGTTTACTGAATACTGAATGTTTTTGTTATTAAAAAGAACCCCATAAGAACAATGTTTTATAAGACAGAACAAACATAGTACCACATTAGAGCACAATAAGAATGAATCAATCCCCTCAGTGGTACGAGTGGATATCTGCTATCTAAAAGAGAGTGAGAGACAGACATTGAGATAGAGAGCGAGAGAGACAGACAGAGAGAGTGTGTGTGAGAGAGAGAAAGATAGACAAAGAGAGAAATAAAAGAGATAGCGTGCGAGAGAGACAGAGAGAGAGAGAGAGAGAGAGATAGAGAAATAGCACGTATGAGAGAGAGAGAGAGACAAAGAGATTGAGCGTGAGAGAGTGAGAGAGAGACAGAGAAAGTGTGTGTGAGAGAGAGATAAACAGAGTGAGAGAGAGAGAGAGAGAGAGCGATAGCACGTGTGAGAAAGAGATAGACAGAGAGAGACAAAGAGATAGAGCGTGAGAGATAGAGCGTGAGAGAGTGAGAGAGAGACAGAGAAAGTGTGTGTGAGAGAGAGAGATGGACAGAGTGAGAGAGTGAGAGAGAGATAGCACATGTGAGAGAGAGCGATAGACAGAGAGAGACAAAGAGATAGAGCGTGAGAGATAGAGCGTGAGAGAGTGAGAGAGAGACAGAGAAAGTGTGTGTGAGAGAGAGATGGAGAGAGAGAGAGAGAGAGAGAGAGAGAGAATATAATATTTTAATTATAGGCTTGCAGATTTGATTATGCCTTCTTCAGAAGACTGTCACTCTGAAGGCCTGTTCACACCAGGACGTTTTTTTTCTTCTTCAGTGCGTTAAATGGTCCATTTTATTGACGTGTTTTTTTGTATTCACACTCACACATTAAACACGAGTAATGCTCTGAATGAAAGTGCAAATTCACTCCCTGACAGTAGATGGCGCTTATTGAAAATCAGAAATACCCCGGTACACAAGGTGGCGCTGCAGAACTTTCAGTTTCTGAGACTCACTTATCACCGGCAAGACAGTTTTGTGCTTGAGCGCCAACAAGTTCTAGTTTTTATGTAACTTCAGCGGCTCCGGGCAAGTGACCAAAAGCGCGAATCTCATTGCTCAGAACGTCCAAAAAAAAAGAGAACCATGAGACCTTAAAATAATTTTATGCTTTGGCGCCACACGTGTTATGCATGGGTGTGAACACTGCCATTGACAGCTATTGATTTAGACTTGTTGGTGAGCATCAAGGCCTTGAATTTGATATGGGCGGATACAGGAAGCCAGTGGAGGGAGATGAAGAGGGCTATGACATGCGTTCTCTTTGGCTGGTTGAAGACGAGGTGTGCTACAGCATTCTGAATCATCTGAAGGGGTTTGATGGAGCTTGCTGGGAGGCCCGAGAGTAGAGAGTTGCAGTAGTCCAGTTTTGAGATAAGAGCCTGGACTAGTATCTGTGTAGCCTATTCGGTGAGGTAGGGTCGGATTCTCTTAATGTTTTACAGAACGAACCTACAAGATTGTGCAGTTGTTGAGATGTGGTCTGTAAAGGTCAAGCTGTCATCAAATGTCACCCCAAGGTTCCTGGCTCTCCTGGTTGGCTTGAGGGTGTTTGAGCCGAGGTTGTGTTTGGTTGAGAGGCAGGCTAGGATGACGAGAAGGTCAGTTTTTGCCAAGTTGAGCTTAAGGTGGTGTTCCCTCATCCAGTTTGAGATGTCATACAGGCAAGCAAAGATTCGTGCAGAGACAGATGGAAGAACAAATAGGGCCGGATGTCATCAGCATAGCAATAAAACTATATAGAGAGCAGAATTCATATTTCCTTCAATTATTCAAAGCACAATGTTCTACATTTGTTAACTAATCACATTACCGGAATATTTTATTTAAAAATAAACTGTCATCTCAGCCTCAATATCATCCTCGCAACATTTTTTTAATCTTGCTGTGAGAATGCTCTTTCTTTGTTGTCATGTAACATAATCTGTGGCCTTGACAACATGCTCAAAACATCCTCTGAATATTGCAGTTAAAACATGATATCGTAGTTATTATTTAACCGTATAGGAACGTTATTTGAAATTAGAAAACATCCTTAAAACATTCTTGGAAACATTAGATTCAAATCCCATACTGAAGTGTCCTTGGGCAAGACACTGAACCCTAAGTTGCCCCCGATGGCAAGCTAGCACCTTGCATGCAGCTCTGCTACCATTGGTGTTTGAGTGTGCTCTCATTTGTAAGTCGCTTTGGATAAAAGCATCTGCTAAATGAATATATATATACTGTATATATCCAAAGTTGCGAGAGCACTCCCTGCTAGCTGGATATGCATTGAACTGATTTAATTTTGAATGTTAAGTGTGGGATGTTTTCAGTATGACTTGTTTCGTGTTGGCTTTACGGGTTTGAAACTGTTTTGAAAGATCAAGTGTTTCAGTAAAGTTTTCTTGGTTCACCGTCTTTGTGTTTCTCAGTCAGGTGTACGGTTTCTATATGTGCATGCGAGTCAGTTATGTAATCATCTTGGGTTCTGTCAGTTCAGTCTTTATGAAGACTTATGAAGGCTGATGCATTTTCCCTTTGAAAGTGCTATTTCTGGTCGGACCCATTTAAGGCCAAAAAGTATGATGTAGAACAGAAAGATGAAAATGTTAGGACATAAATCAATGATGAATTACGGGGATGACTCAAAATTCACTCTCTCTCTCTATATATATATATAAACCATCTTCAACCGCTTACTTCTTTTCAGGGTCACGGGGGAACCTGGAGCCTATCCCAGGGAGCATCGGGCACAAGGCGGGGTACACCCTGGACAGGGTGCCAGTCCATCGCAGGGTACAATCACACACCCATTCAGACACTACGGACACTTTAGACACGCCAATCAGCCTAACATGCATGTCTTTGGACTGGGGGAGGAAACCGGAGTACCCGGAGGAAACCCCCGACACACGGGGAGAACATGCAAACTCCGCACACACATGGCCCTGGCAGGACTCGAACCCTGGACCCTGGCGGTGTGAGGTGAACGTGCTAAGCACTAAGCACTAATATATATATATATATATATATTGTGTGTGTGTCCAACAAAATAACAGAATGCGTGTTTAATCATGTGCCATTGAGATCATCTTGTTAAAAGCTGCTACGGCTATTTTCATTATTCATTACCTGAAATGTGTGCACCTGTTGATATGCTATGAATGTAGTCTTATCTGAAGAAGCTGTCAACATCTTCCTGTGGCCTCCACACACAGTATCTGTTTCACAACTGTTCTTCCTGCATGGAGTTTTCCCTGAGAGTCAGATATGTGTAGATTGGTTAAGAAGGACACGCTTTATTAAGGACACGCTCTCTAAAAAAACTATAGCACAAACCATTCCTAAAAGTTTACATTTTGTGTGGTTTAAATATTCTGAATAGTTAGAGAATTAAAAAGGATAAAGAACTGTTTTAGTTACCCTAAAACTGTTTTGAGCACAAGAAAGAATGTTTCTGTATTGAATCACATAAAAAAAGTGTCATTAGATAACAGTTAGCACAAAAGCAATTTTACACTAGATGCTACGAATATGCAAATATACAATCCCGCCTACTTGTCTTGGGAAATCACTGTTTCAAGGCCTGAATTTGTATACAGAAACCTTATTGGCTGTTTTGTTTTATGACTTAATAGTACTTTGGAAACACGTTACAATGCTGGAAAACATTCCATTTAGCATTTTCAATAGCTCTTTTTTTTTTGTGCGTCTTTGGGAACCCTCAAAGGTACCTTGTAGAAACATAGATCAGAGGATTCCTTTTAGGACTATACAAAGAATCCTTGAGGAACACCACTTATTTCTTAGATTGTAACTGTTGTAATGAGATTTTAAGCGTGGTAAAAGAATAAAGTGGAAAAAACATTTTTGTAACTCTGCTCACTCAAATACTAGATAATGTCAAAACTAACGAATCTGACCAGGGCACGTGTGTACGTGATGTGGAGCCTTTATTGTCGTACGGGTAACAAATTAAAGAAAGAAAACAGTGACTCTATTAAGCCAGGAGGGGGTATTTATTTATTTTGCTCAGATGATTTTGGTATGCTTTAGGGCCAACTGCAAATCAAAATAAAGTTATTCTGACCGATCACCTTTATTCTATGATGAAACACTTCTATACTGGTGGGCGTGGTCTCTTCCAGTATGACCAAGCCCATATTCACATGCTCATGAGTGGTTTGATGAGGATAAAATTTGATGTCAATTATATTCTAAGGCCTTCCGACTCACCAAATCTGAACACAATCGAACACTTATGGGAGATTGTGGGGCGATGTGTTTGACAGGGAATATTTTATTCTTTGGAAGAACAGTGAACGTATGGTGTTCATCTCTCTCCCCAGGACAGTTCCAGAGACATGTAGAACTGATGTAAAGGTTCACTGAACGGTTCATCAAAATGGATTTTGCGATAGTGGAAATGAACGCAAAATCAAGCAAACTCTGTAATATTCAGCGGAACTTGCAATGTTTCAGAAAGACTACAGATTGTCCACAGATTCGGGTCAAGACGCGTCATGTGACGTCATCACAATGATCATTCAGGCCATCCCTCTTCGATTCATGTGCGTCGAAAATGATTACAGCTAAAAGGTTGCATTTGCAAACAAACATCACTGTGAAGGGCCGTTAAATACAAATTCGGGCAATTTAAGTAAAAACTCTGCAAGTTGCATTGCAAATTAAAAACAAACAAACAAACAAACAAAAAAAAAACAGAGGCATTTTTGGGCGCAAAAATCCAAAAGAAACTCTGCGAAAACCTCTACAGACTGAACGCCTTCCTTTTTAACGGCTAAACTGAGAATTAAGGGCATACTATACATATTTGTCCAGACCTTCAAAGATAAAATAAGCAATGGGTGATTTTCATTCCCTTCACTGCAACTAATTATGGCTTTAGTTCATATGAACAAACCATGACCTTCAGCATTAAAACACCACAAACAATGTTAATACAGTAATGACTACTCTTAGTAGTAGATGAGTGGTTGAACACATAATGGACTCTCAACATCTAAAATTAGTCATTGTTTATTCTATCCATAAACCAAGACCTTTATAACGTCCTTCGCCTTCTGCTATCATAATTATCTTTCCAAAACACGTCTTTAATACTTCAATATGCTAACTAAAGCAATGGCAACAGTACATAATGTTCTTTGACTAATTAAACTACCACATGATTCATTAAAAAATATATATATATTATTTGCTATACTGTAATTCTTGTTGATTTTATCTTTACCACCGATCCATTCCCCACAGTCCATCAGATGAGACTTGTGAGTTTGTGAGTTTTAATTGTGTCACCCTGGCCGGTCTTCAAGTTCATTAAAGAGCTCTTTTGTCTGGTGTTATGTAATTCAGCATCCGTCTATAATGCAAGGACATTTCCAGCACCTTCTGTTCTGCATGTTTAATTCATTCAAAAAGTTACCTAACTAGTATAATTTTTTTTTTTTGCAGGGGACAAAGCTGTTGCTAAGCTCAGGCCTTGACTAATACAGAAATGCACCAGCTCTCCTAAGAGCACCTCAACATGCATGAGAGCAGCTCCGGGCTTCGTGGCTTTGTGCCGCTGTTTTGGCCGTTCACTAGAAAGTGTGCACTGTGGGGACTAAAGCTTCTGTGGAGCAGAGATAAAAGGAGAGGAAAAGCTCAGGGAGTGGGTTGGGAGACACAAACCTATAGTGTGCTCTCTCTGGTGAACCAGGGTGGCCTGTACTGGCACAGACGTTCAGTGTGTAATGGGGACAAAGGAGCATTCACATGGATCTCACTCTGATCTCACACAGGCATATTTGAACGCTCTGCTCACTTCCACTTGAGCGTCCTTAGTAGCCGTGACACGTTCAGGTAGCTGCGGACATGTAATGTCACTGCCTTGCCGTGGATTGTTTCTGTTTTACTCCATTACCGGCTACATATAAGCAAGCCACTTGGGTACGTTCAGCACCATTTCAGCTGAGCAGTCTGGAAAAAACTTAGAGACGTCTACAGCAAACTGCAAAGTACTGTAATCAGCAGCTAACTGAGTCAAAATATTAAATTAACCACATCTGTAAATGTTCAAACAGACCTGATTTGCAAATTCACCTCGCAAAGGGGGGAAAAAAATGACATGTTTTAGGTTTCTTTAAAGATACATTTTAATTATTCATTTGTGCAAATGTATTATTTCACAATTTTCAACACTTCACTGCGGTGATAGCTGGTTGTGATATTAGACTGAAGGCTAAGATGCTTGAAGACTCATCAATGGCATAATAAGATCAATGGAAAGGGAAATGGAAAGGCAAATAGACGACATTTGTGTTTTAAATCTGTAATGCTCAACTGGGTTCACGCCATGTTTCCTCCAAATACCAATCATGCTAAACGGAAAAGTTGTCACGCTTTAATTTGCACAAAAACACTTAGCTTACACGTCATCTTTTCGTTTGTGTTATTTGACAAATGCCTATTATAGAAAGTGCTGTACATGTTAAATTGAATTGAATTCAAATGCTTCTTGCAGCCAGTGTAGAAGTAGTTAAGCTAATTAAGCTAAGGCTAATTTCTCAGTGCAGATAAACATAGCAAGCTAATTCATTTAAAATAAATGATGAATTGGTTCATATGATGCTACAGCTATATGTTGACAGGTTAACTGTGGGTAAAAATGAATTCCTGTGAATATGACAATGCAAACTGTGATTGTGATTTTTCCTACGTGCGTCAAATGCAAGATAATTTTCATGACGCAAGCTAGCGGGCTAGAAGTTAGTTAGTGGGCGAGCTAACATACAGCAGCTGATGTTTAGGATGAACAAAACCTTGGGTGTTATGCAAAATTTTGACAGATTAAATTACTGCTAAAGGAATAAAAATGACAAAATCCAATTCATTTCTAACCTGCTAGCTAGTTTACTCTGAGTCAAATTATCTAGATAGCTAAGTTGACTAATGATATTATGCTATTGTGGGACGGTTGTGGCGCAGTTGGTAGAGCGGGTTGTCCACTAATCGTAGGGTTGGCGGTTCGATTCCCGGCCCACGTGACTCCACATACCAAAGTGTCCTTGGGCAAGACCCCCCAAGTTGCCCTCGATGGCAAGCTAGCACCTTGCATGGCAGCTCTGCTACCATTGGTGTGTGTGTGTGTGTGTGAGTGTGTGTGTGAATGGGTGAATACACACAGTGTAAAGCTTTGGATAAAAGCGCTATATAAGTGAGGTGTAAAAATGTTTCAAGACCATTTCATTCAGTTTTCTGCTCCCAGAAACATATAGTGTTATTACTAGCATATAATTACATGTTCTAGGGTAAAGCATCATGTAGCTTTAGGTCTATAAAATCTTTGTATGAACTTGTTCATGTAGTGAAGCTTCTCAGGAGATAGGAAGACATAATTACAATACACACACACAACATATTTGCAGTACACACACACATACACACAAACACACACATAATCCTTATACTTTAATGAAAGCTTTTTATACAGTGGATAAAGTGGATTCTCTAAGATCTGTGACATAGTTTGCCACAATGATAGCTTTCGAGGGAGAGCATTGGGTCATTTCTATATTATCCAAGGATTGGGTAATTATTCGTGACAATAAAAGTGCAGCTTGTATTATATGTTCCAGTTTCAGTGATAGATAAGGTTGGTAGGATATTTTTGGCAAAACAATTGTGGAAGAAATAGAAGAGGAGGAAGATAACAGTGTAGTGGGGGATCTGCTACAAGAAAAAACAACCACAATTGAGCCAGCACCATACAAAATGAAAAGAACCACAGCAATACATTACTATTTTGATTATTACTGAGAAATAAAAGTACAGAATACATATCTACAGTGGATACACCGCACCCAAGCACATGTGCATGTGGCTGTGACCAAAGCTATTTAAAGTGACAAGGTTTGACCTGACTTACATCTGAGATCAAATAAACCAGTTAATTTGAGATGTCAGTTATCGCATATCTTCAAAAGCGCTCCAAGATCTTGGCCCCAATACACTAAGCAGTCAGGCAATGTGTGAATTTGAGCCAGAGAGAGAGAAAAAAAACAAAACAATTCCATTTAAAAGAGAAAAGAAACAATGCTGGAGAATCCATGATCAGCACACAAGAAGCAGCACAGTTACGGTTCAGATCAGTGATTTGAGGAGTCTAGAGACTTGTGGAAAAGTTTCAGGGATGGTCTATTCATCTCTTGCAAATTTGCAAAGCACAGTATCCAGTTACTTTTACAAAAAAAAAAACAAAAAAACAACCCGACGACGTGGTCTGTGTAGTCTCGCCAAGCATCTCTGCTTTTCCCCAACAGCTGGCAATAACACCATAGCTTACCTTGGCAGTTGTTTTTGGAAAGCTTCGCCCCAGGAATACAAATCATTATTAAAGAGGAATAGATGTATGTATGGCGTTTACTCGGATTCAGAATCAGCTTAAGGATTCATATTGCAACTTGATTAAACACTTTTATTTCTATGAGAACAGAAGGGTTCGGTTTTATTACATTTACTGCTGGAAGCCTGTCATCAGGATTCGTCTTATTACTCTGGTTCACTGCTAAAACATAGTCACAGCAGAGACAATAGGCTCTAGTATCATCAAATTTAGCAATAACACACAGAATCCTCCAGTTAGCGGACACACATTTGTCAATTGTCATACAGTGCCTTGCGAAAGTATTCGGCCCCCTTGAACTGTTTGACCTTTTGCCACATTTCAGGCCTCAAACATAAAGATATAAAACTGTAATTTTTTTGTGAAGAATCAACAACAGGTGGGACACAATCATGAAGTGGAACCAAATTTATTGGATATTTCAAACTTTTTCAACAAATAAAAAACTGAAAAATTGGGCGAGCAAAATTATTCAGCCCCTTTACTTTCAGTGCAGCAAACTCTTTGCGGAAGTTCAGTGAGGATCTCTGAATGATCCAATGTTGACTTAAATGTCTAATGTTCATAAATAGAATCCACCTGTGTGTAATCAAGTCTCCGTATAAATGCACCTGCTCTGTGATAGTCTCAGAGGTCCGTTTAAAGCACAGAGAGCATATTGAAGAACAAGGAACACACCAGGCAGGTCCGAGATACTGTTGTGGAGAAGTTTAAAGCCGGATTTGGATACAGAAAGATTTCCCAAGCTTTAAACATCCTAAGGAGCACTGTACAAGCAATAATATTGAAATGGAAGGAGTATCTAAAATCTAAAAAATGACAGTTTTATATCTTTATGTTTGAGGCCTGAAATGTGGCAAAAGGTCGAACAGTTCAAGGGGGCCGAATACTTTCACAAGGCACTGTATGTTGAATGTTGTCAGGACAAATCACTTGTCTGTAAGGTCAATAAATGTTTTGTTGTTTACTTACATCCTGACACAGCCAATATTGACATCTATATTTTATGAATCTAGATATTGGTTTTCCTGAAACTTATTTGCAGCTTACTTTTATTTATTTGACACTTTGATTCAAAGCAACTTACAATGGTGCTGAGATGATAAGGGTCCAAGCACTCAACGGGGAATCAAACCCAATAGGCCACACCCCTAACCACAGAGCCATCACAGATCAGCAGTCAGTAAAGTATTTATATGACACTCTACTCTAGTGTGTCACTTTGATGAAATAACTTTTTTGGGAATTGCTAGTGCTTTGACCCCGTGATCGCTACTTGCTGCTATATAGGGCGGCTGTGGATCAGTCGGTAGAGTGGGTTGTCCACTAATCCACTAATCGTAGGGTTGGTGGTTCGAATCCCGGCCCGGGTGATCCCATGCCGAAGTGTCCTTGGGCAAGACACTGAACCCTAAGTTGCCCCCGATGGCAAGCTAGCACCTTGCATGCAGCTCTGCTACCATTGGTGTGTGAGTGTGTCTCATTTGTAAGTTGCTTTGGATAAAAGCGTCTGCTAAATGAATAAATGTAAATATTCATTACGTTTGCTTCTAGTATTCGGTAATGGTTACCTCATCGACGTGTGTAAAATGGCACGAGTGTAAAGAATTTGTGTGCAACTTCTCTTTAAATTAGCATTTATATTGACATCACAGTCATCTGTAGAACGCTCCATGTAACAATTATTCACATCCTGATGAAAATGACTAATATCGACTAAAGGAGCTCCATTTTGTGAATGCAGAGCCTCATTTTCTTGAAACTCCTGGTTTGCAGTCAGTGGGACATTTTATGTATGTTTTTAAGTGCATGTTGTTTAGATACCATTTTTATTAAATTGTTTGTCTAATTTAGTTCACCTTGTGTATGTTGTGTTCATCAGTGTGTGGCTCTCCCTTATCATAGGACAGCTACCACGTAGAGAGGGTGAAGGCAAATACGTGCTTCTTCCTAGACACGTGAAGTCATCCAACTGCATCTTCGACCTGATACTCATGCTGAGTATGAGGGTAGTGTAACGTGTTTGGAGGAAAGTGCTATCTGCCCTCTTGCGCATACATCAGCACAGAGATGCCCACAATTGGCTATAGTCGCTGTGATTGACAGGAAAAAGAGAGTATGACCAATTTTGCTCCTCTGAATCTCAGCATCAAAGGGAATTGAAATCTTAAATCAGGGAGCCTGTATGTTTTCAAATGACAAATTCCATCCATCCATTTTCTATCCTGTACAGGGTTGTGGGGAGCCTGGAGCTTATCCCAGGGGACTGGGAGTCTATCTCTCTGGACGGGGCACAGTCTCACACACACTTACACCGCTGACAATTTGGAAATGCCGATCAGCCCACATAGCATGTTTTTGGACTGGTGGAGGAAACCGGAGTAGCCAGAGGAAACCCCCGAACCCTGGACGTGCAATGCAAATGTGCTAACCACTAAGCCACCATGCTCTCCTAATAACAAATTGATTGTAAAAACATAACTATCATCTTCTACTAAAATTTTAGTAACCATTATGACATCAGTTTGTCATAAGTCTCACTCCGTAAATATTGTGCTCCATCTGTGTATATATATTTTAAATTACATCAGTACCAGTTCATTTTTAATGGATTGTGCACTTTCGTAGCCAAACAATCCCCAACAACAATTATTACTCTTGAAATACATAAATTCCAAATGTGTGTCTCTATGCCAAAGTCTGTAAGAGATTTTTTTTTGTTTTTAATTTTAAATGACATGGTTAGCACCCCGAGTGGACGATTCTGCTTGTGTAGTAGTGCTTGGACCCCTATGATCACTGCTTGCTGCTCTATTTTATTACATTTGTTTTCAGAAAAAGAGCCTCAGATTAAAGAGTACCTTCTCCCTTTATCTAGTCTCGAGGAAGTTTACATCTGCAAAGTGAAAGTGTAGTAAAAGTAATTGCCCCTTTGCTTTCGTGACTATATTTTATGTTTTTAACTTAAAAATTCTTACCGCTTTAGAATTCTACAGTTGTAAAGATCCATGAATGCTTCCTTTGCTTGAAAACAAAATAATCAAAATGCAACCCACAATAAATGTAACATTTCTTGCATTAAAAATGATCACAGGTCATTCTGAAGTTACAAACCGTTGATACTGCACACACACACACACACACACACACACACACACACACACACACACACACACACACACACACAAAAGAACAGCCTGGAATCTATTGGCAATAGTGTAAGCTCATGTACAATTAAAACAAATTGCTTCCAGAGATTTTCAGATCCAATGCCAATATTAGTCATTCACAGATTCGAGTTTACCCTGAAGCATCAAGAGCAAGTGATGGATCTGGATGTGACATAGTGGTCATCAGGACAGGACAATATTCTCCACTGGTCATCTGTTGTTCTGTAAAGTCCACTCAGGTGAAGAGAATCAGCAATTTCATTACGAGTGAAAAAGTGTCTTCTGCAAAGTGATATCTACAGATTTTTCTTCTGTCTGATTAAGGGTATCATTGTGATGGTATTGGGCCACAAATGCAGTGAACTCCATGCCCTGCAGAAGGCAGTGGAAAACATAAGGTATTTATTAGTATGGATTCCAGATGATTAGCAGGAACAGTGCTAGAGAGGAAGGCTCAGGAGAAGGAGGAGAGGATGGGCATCAATCTGCACTCTCTTTGAGACCTGCTTTCTCTTCTCCCCAAGGGCTCCTGCGGCAGGTGGTTCACATTTTATCCAGCATACAATCGAATAATAATGCTAGCACAGATTCGGTATGAAATGGAAAAATTTGTCCCGGCAACTTGTTGCCAAAGCAACCAAAATGATTCCACCCTTGCCCGAGCTTCATAACACTGAGTACATGAAGTGAGGGTTGGAATGAAAGGGCTTGTGGGTAATAAATCCTGATGCTCTATCTCAGCACTGCTGCAGTGGAATGTGACTCTTTTTGTAGAGAATGGCATCTCAATGAAGGTGCTCTCTGAAGGTCACTTAAGACTCCTGAGCACAGAGTACATAACCCACGCAGGTAGGATTTAATGTCGAAATTGTGCACACTGGTATTCAGACCTTAGGCGTAACTCCTGAGCACAGTTCAGAAATTACGCACATGGGGCAGAGATGTGTTTCAGTTTCTGGCCTTGGATTTTTTTTCTTGTGCACTTTGGAGTAGTATAAATTCCTGTACCACTGTCTGACCTCACCACTAGAAGTTTAGGCGGAAACGCGTGTTTTGGACTGAAAATAGTCAAACGTATATGGAATGCCATTCAAAGCCTATATTTAAAATATGAATGTTACAAAATTAATCAACTAAAGGTATCATGCTGTAATTTTTTTCCACATCAGATAAAGACATCAGATAAGACAGCATCTTAATAAGAGACATTGCTAATCTTAAGGATAGAATTATTTCTAAAATCATTCATTATCGTAACGTGAACTGTAAGTGTAATACAGGATTGCTTGTTCAACCATGGGCACGTTTTCTTTACACTTCTTTGCAATGTGTTTTATATATATATATATATATATATATATTACAGTCCTCCAGTCTGCACTTTCTATCCCTGAATGAAAAGGATTGTACACAGGTCTGCTCAAATATCTGGCAACCTTAGAGGGTGATCTACATTTATATAACCATAATGAGGGGTCCAGATAATCAGCTTAAGCATGTGCATAACCACACACTGTGAATATGGGTAACTTTCTCAGTGTGGATGTTGCTATAACATTTGGACTTAATTTGTCAATGCTGAATGACTCTCCTTGTAGCACCCAAAAGTTGCTAATTTGCTCAAAGCTGTGGTAGTATGTTATGGTAATGTGCTCCCTGTAATCACTGTGATCATTTGCATTTAAAGCTAAGAATAATCTAGCTTTGTTTCTCAGCCACATGCAAAAAGCTTTTTCTTTCTTTTTTTTTTTTTTTTTGTAGTTTTGTTTGCCATAAAAATATAAACTGTTCACTTTCCAAATGTGGTATTTTTGGCCATAAATTAAACAGGTAAGGGTCCAATAAAAGTTCCCAATGTTCTCTTGTAAAATTGTGAATAGCTCAGTAATTAATCAATTTTATTACATCAACTGCATTTTATAGCTCAGAGTTGTCCTGTATTTACAGATACTGGAAACGTCTGCGATGGAGCCAGAATGCCCTACTGGTTGCTTTAAAGCAATGCCTTGATGCAGAGCTGCAAATGTTCAACAATAGATTAACATTGTTAATGAGGCTATTAAAGCTGCATGCATCCTGGGAATGAAAACAACGAAATAGCACTGTGGGGTTCGTATCAATCCATGTTGAAATAAAAACCTTCTGGATGGTTGAGTCAAAATAATCTCATTCGTGAAGCACATGGATGATTTAACTGGATAATTTTGCCATATTTTCATAGTGCACCAAAATGGCTATCCTGATTATGTTGGCTTCTTTCATATTTTGAAAAATGCATAAACCTTTAAAAAAAAAAAAAATTACTATAAATAACAGCAGGTTTGTTGCTAATTTACTTGACATCATTGTTTTTTTAAATGTGCTTTTAACAAATTTCTGGCATCATTTCCTCATTAACGAGCAGGTTAATTGTGTATGTTTCATCATCCTTTCAAACCGTGAAATGCTCCTTTCACGCAGCATTCTCAAGCAATCCAAGCATTTGATTTGCCTATTTTAGAATAAAAATACCTATTGGACTGTACGTTTGTTAGCACCTACTGAAGCTAACTACCTTACAAAAGGCCGTGCATTAACTTTAATCATCCGCAAGGGTCTGTTTGGCTCTTGGGCATATATATAGTACTTATATAGATACTTACAGTGCCTTGCGAAAGTATTCGGCCCCCTTGAACTTTCCGACCTTTTGCCACGGTTCAGGCCTCAAACAAAGATATAAAAGTTTATTTTTTATACCTTTATTTTTGAGGCCTGAAATGTGGCAAAAGGTCGAACAGTTCAAGGGGGCCGAATACTTTCGCAAGGCACTGTATATGGGCATATCTATACTACTAAACACAATAAAAAAGTCAAACATACAGGACATATAACGAAATAAAGTAAATGGAGTTTGTAAATGCATGTAAACGGAAACTGAAACTAACTGGTGACTTTAAAGTCTGTGGAGGCCCTAGACAAAAATAAATAAATGAATTAATATGTAATAAAAAATAATATACAGTAATAATATAAAACAACAATATAAAAAAAATTGTTAATTTCTTTGACAGTTATTTTTGTTAACATCTTTTTACCTAATGTTAAAATTCTAGCAAGGGTAGGAACAGTGGAGAGGAACAGAATCCAAGTTGCTTGACGTCTAGTGTGAAGTTTCCACAGTCGGTGATGATTTGAGGAGCCAGGTCATCTGCTGGTGTTGGTCCACTGTGTTCTCTCGAGTCGAGATACGATGCAGCGTCTACCGGGAGATTTTAGAGAACTTCATGCTTCAATCTGCTGATGAGCTTTATGGAGATGCTGATTTCCTTTTCCAGCAGGACTTGATACCTGCCCACAGTGCCAAAACTATTAGTAACTGGTTTGTGACCATGGTATTTCTGTGCTTGATTGTCCAGCCGACTCGCCTGACCTGAACCCCATAGAGAATCTATGAGAGACACCAGACGTAACAATACAGACGAGTTGAAGGCCGCTATCAAAGCAACCTGGACTTCCAGAACCTCAGCAGTGCCACGTGCTGATTGCCTCCATGCCACGCCGCACTGATGCAGTAATTCCTGCAACATGATATCGAATCTATAAATAAACCTACTCTCTGTAATATTTCTCTATTATAAATTCTTTGCTAACCCCGCCTTGTGCCCGATGCGTCCTGGGATAGGCTCCAGGTTTCCCGTGACCCTGAAAAGGAGTAAGCAATTGAAGATGGATGGATGGAAATTCTTTGTTAGAATATTTTGAGATACTGGATTTTTTTTTATTTCGTGAGCTGTAAGCCGTAATCATGAAGATTTAAACAATAGGTTTAAAATATGTAATTTTATGTGTAATGAATCTACAATATATGAAAGTTCCACTTTTTGAATTAAATTACGGAAAACCTGAACTTTTCTACAATATTCAAATGTTTTGAGATGCACCTGTACATGCTGTATTATAGAGCCCTGCAGACCAACTGAATAATTGAATTGCAGCTATAATTGTGTGTGTGTGTGTGTGTGTGTGTGTCCATCCATCCATCCATCCATCTTCAACCGCTTACTCCTTTATCAGGGTCACGGGGGAACCTGGAGCCTATCCCAGGAGGCATCGGGCACAAGGCAGGGTACACC
>JAFFST010053941.1:108846-126939 GCA_022414735.1 Noturus placidus
AACACACAGACATTAATGTCTAAACCGCTGGCAACAAAAGTGAGTACACCCCTAAGTGAAAATGTACAAATTGGGCCCAGTTAGCCATTTTTCCTCCTTGGTGTCATGTGACTTGTTAGTGTTACAAGGTCTCAGGTGTGAATGGAGAGCAGGTGTGTTAAATTTGGTGTCATTACTCTCACACTCCCTCATACTGGTCACTGAAAGTTCAACATGCCACCTCATGGCAAAGAACTCTCTGAGGATCTGAAAAAAAGAATTGTTGCTCTACATAAAGATGGCCGAGGCTATAAGAAGATTGCCAAGACCCTGCCAAGCTGCAGCACGGTGGCCAAGACCATACAGCGGTTTAACAGGACAGGTTCCACTCAGAACAGTCCTTGCCATGGTCCACCAAAGAAGTTGAGTGCACGTGCTCAGCATCATATCCAGAGGTTGTGTTTGGGAATGAGACGTATGAGTGCTGCCAGCATTGCTGCAGAGGTTGAAAGGGTGGGGGGGGTCAGCCTGTCAGTACTGAGACCATACACCGCACACTGCATCAAATTGGTCTGCATGGCTGTTATTCCAGAAGGAAGCCTCTTCTAAAGATCATGCACAAGAAAGACCGCAAACAGTTTGCTGAAGACAAGCAGACTAAGGACATGGATTACTGGAACCATGTCCTGTGGTCTGATGAGACCAAGATAAACTTATTTGGTTCAGATGGTGTCAAGCGTGTGTGGTGGCAACCAGGTGAGGAGTACAAAGACAAGTGTGTCTTGCCTACAGTCAAGCATGGTGGTGGGAGGCTGCATGAGTGCTGCGGCACTAGGGAGCTACAGTTTATTGAGGGAACCATGAATGCCAACATGTACTGTGACATACTGAAGCAGAGCATGATCTGTATGCAGTATTCCAGCATGATAACGACCCTAAACACACCTCCAAGATGACCAATGCCATTTTCACTTTTGTTGCAAGCGGTTCAGACATTAATGTCTGTGTGTTGAGTTATTTTGAGGAAACAGCAAATTTACACTGTTACACAAGCTGTACACTCACTACCTTACATTGGTGCAAAGTGTCATTTCTTCAGTGTTGTCACATGAAAAGATATAATCTAATATTTACACACATGTGAGGGGTGTACTTACTTCTGTGAGATACTGTATACATAGTACATAGATCATGGCACTGTGTTACAGCTCCAGTTTAGCAGCATATATACATAGCACTGTTAATTTTTTTAGGAAGATTCTGGTTTTAATAAAATATTTGGAAATGAACCATTTTGAGTCCACATAGAGTCAACCCCATCCATTATTTTCTGTCCCGCTTATCCTACATCTTTAGAACGTTGTTGATTTTAAGACGTTTATCAGATGTACACAGTGGATAATGGCGCACAGATCTACTTCCTGAATCGTTATCTCAGTCATTCCACCCCATCCTGTTCATCATGGAGAAAACTGTGGGCACTTGTTTTCATGTGTGATTCACTAGGAACGAGGACATGTTCCCTTAAACCTGCCTCACAAAGGCAGCCTTTGCATATTCCCTTCAAAGGGCATGCTGCGTCTGGAACTCTGGTATGGTTAAACCACTAAGATAAGAGAACCATTAATCCCTTCATGGTTTTATCCAGCTTTCAGTGAGGCAGTAGAATGTACCAGAAATACCATATTCTCAGAAGACTGGCAAAATACCAAGAGCTACCAAGTAACATAAAAATGTTCAAATTCCTGGATTTGCCTTTGATATGCACCCGGCACAGGTCTGTGGGATATTAGGAGATGCTCTGTAGAGATTGCAGCATGGCCTCTACATACTGGAAAAGGGAACTGACAGCATAGAATCAATGTTTGGTGAAAGAGACTGACTAAACAGACGGCTGGAAAGAGCGAGTATGGGAGCGGGTGGCAGTGTGTGAGGATTTCCTGCCATGCTTCAGCCTCTCAGAAAGAGCTTCCCCACGGGAGGTATGAAAAGCAGAAAGGGCCGAACGTTTCCTCCAGAGCCCTATTTCCTTAAGTGCTTCGTCAACCTTATGTTGCTCTTTGGATAACCAATAAAACCAAAAAATGTAACTATGTTCAAGCCAGCATGCAGTCTGATTAATGATCAGAGGTCTCATTTATTCACATGATGGCTTCGGCTTTCACATCAATACAATTATAGAGTACAGCCTGATCTCAAATATAATCAAGACAACCTCAAATATCAGATCAGAAGGTCTGACCTTCCTCCACAGTGTACTCAGCTTTAGCAAGGTTTTTGCCATTTCTTCCGTTATAAACAGAACATTTTTTTCACCACAATTACTTAGTCCTCTCTATATGTCACCTTATATACTGTATGTGGAGCATGCATTGTGTGTTGTATTTTCATTAAAAGTTGTACCAGACCAGGGTTTTTACTTTGTCCCATAATTCACTGTATAGTCTTGGCCTTGTACCCTGCTTTCTGGAAGTCTTATCTTTTCTTTTGACACTGATTTGTGAGCTTAAAAGGCTTTGGTTAGAAACGCAGTTCTGCTGAGTGTCTAATTGCTAATTTATTGCCATAGAGTAAAGCTGCTTTAGACAAAACACAAGGTTCTTAATTTACACACTTAGAATGTCACTTGTTAGAAAGTGTTTTATAGTTTTAGATTGTGTGCCCGCTGTGTAGAAAGGTACAGGCTGACACCTAAAAAAATAATAATGCCTACTGTTCTGTTAGACACAGAATTCATCTAACTCAATATACACGCAGAATATAACTTGATTAACACGTGTACTATGGATTTAGATAATGCTTCTAACTAATAATTCTAACTGTTGGTTGTACATATTAGATTATACTTTATTAACCTTATCCAAATATTTGTAAACTTTGTAGTTACACACCTTGATTACACTTTATATTCTATAATACACACCTGGGGGACAGATACACATGCTTCGGGGGTTTCCCCCGGGTAAACCAGTTTCCTCCTCCAGTCCAAAGGCATGCATTGTAGACTGATTGGCACGTCTGTAAAATGTGTCTGTAGTGTATGAATGGGTGTGGGATTGTGCGCTGTGATGGATTTGCACCCAATACAGGGTGTCCCCTGCCTTGTATTCCATGCCCCTGGGATAGGCTCCAGGTTCCCCGTGACCCTGTAAAGGTAAGCAGTACAGAAAATGGATGGATTGGTAAATGGATATCTTTGATGAGGGATCTACTTTGTAAAACTGCACGCATCAATTGCATGGGTGAACTATCTGAACTCTAAATACAATCATGCTGTGTTCACAGAATTGTCTATTTTCCTTGGAACCAAGCTTCCATAGGATTTCTATGATATTATCACTTTCACCTGACCTGTAGATGATCCTGTAGAGAGAGAGAAAAATATTGAGAGACATGTTTTTTCGTGGCATGTTTGAGGGTTGCTAAGTTATTCAAGCAACAGACTCTGGAAAGAATTCCCATCGTTTCTCCATCGTTGACAGTTCTGTGTGTTTCTGACATGATGGAAATGAATCTAGTTATTCGGGGGGGGAATAAAAAATTAAAGATGTTTCACGTGTATGTGAAAGTGTTGTAGATGAAAACGATGGTGTCCTTTGCATTGCACACATCTTTACCCGTGTTCACGCAATATGGAAAGTGATAATTTTCCGTTTCAGACGTTCGACAATGTCGACGTAACTAGAAATGAACAAAAAGTAACGTCGTTCATTCGTTCTTTAATTAATGTTGGCAAATCGCTGCGGTGTAGAAAGATTGAAACACTTCGGGACGTGGATGTGCTTTTATTGGAAATTCATTAGCTTCGGCTTCAGTGGTAGCATTAACTCTGCTTCAGCACACCAAACGATCACTGATTATTTTCCGATAACAACGCACTCCATTATGTTTTATTGTGTTTTATTTGATTAGTCGGGGGTTTCCTCCGGGTACTCCGGTTTCCTCCCCCAGCCCAAAGACATGCATGTTAGGCTGATAGGCGTGTCTAAAGTGCCCGTAGTGTATGAATGTGAGTGTGAGTGTGTATGTGATTGTGCCTTGCGATGGACTGGCACCCTGTCCAAGTTGTACCCCGCCTTGTGCCCCATGCTCCCTGGGATAGGCTCCAGGTTCCCCCGTGACCCTGAAAAGGAGTAAGCGGTTGAAGATGGATGGATGGATAGTCTACAAACTGTCTTGCATTGGCACATAGTTCTTTGAACATTTATTTCCTAAAAGAATAAAAACGATCTAGCAGTCCTTTAAGACAATTACAATTAATAATATAACAAAAGCCATATTAGTAAAAAACAATGTTTAGCTATAAAATAGTGTTCACTAGGCTAAGTGTAACTATTTACTAATGTAACTATTTACATTCTTATATAAATAATTTAATATGTGGAAAATTAACATTAAGACACAAACTGATTTAAGTTAAGACCCGAAACGGAGTAAAATGACTGAACAAAAAGACAGTCACGATGTCATTTTTATTAGTTTCGAAATGCTGATCTTGGTATTTGGCCCCAAGATAAACCTGTTAGCTTAGTTTCCTCTTAGAGGAAAATGGAAGGCCCCTAATGTTGCAGACTCAGCATTTTCTTTTCTTTTTTTTTAACCAGACGCAAAGGCTGTTTTAACAAGAGCAGTTTGGAAATTCAGGAGAGTGCGTTCCTTTGGACAATGAAGATAAATTAACAGGCGGAGGTAAGCTTCGTTGCAAGTCAGTGATGTGAGACATGTGGATTTGAAGACAAATCATACATGACTACAAACATCGCCTGCTTGTATTTTCTAGTTCAGGGAGGTTATTGTGAATTTTTATACACTGGGTAAGACGCTTGTCAAAAACAAAAGCCTTTCCGATTTGTTTTATTCTCTTCCTTCATCCGTATGCGTCCCAGCAGGAGAGCATGTACATGCTTTAGAAAGCCAAGAAGAGCCTCTGAACCCTAAAATGGGAACGTTTATGTTATATTTTCTTTTCATTACATCTACAGGATGTGGCTTATTCAGGAGTGCAATAACATACTACTGAGAAAGATTAAGCTTGTCAAAACCTGCTGGTCTGGAGAATCTGCTCCTCTGGATCACTGCTACATACCTGCTATGAAGGGATATGTATTCGTGATCTTGTGATTATGTCTAAGGCAACATTATTATTTTTGTTATTACCAACCTTGCTGTTGTTGTCTGAATGATTGTAGCTTTAAGCACTGACATTATCTGCTTTGCTCTTGTAATATTTGCTGCAGTACTGTAGTGCTGAGTAATAACTATTCCTGGATGTTAAAATGGACATTTTCAGTTTGGACTGGTAAAGCAGGACTTGAGCTGAATTCAAACAAATAATCAGTCCATTAAAAGAACTAAAATTCTGGCAATATGGTGTGTTTATTCCCACTCTCTCTCACATAAAGCTAGATTTTATTTGTTATACTTTATATATATATATATATATATATATATATATATATATATATCCATTTACATTTACATTTATTCATTTAGCAGATGCTTTTATCCAAAGCGACTTACAAATGAGACACACTCACACACCAATGGTAGCAGAGCTGCATGCAAGGTGCTAGCTTGCCATCGGGGGCAACTTAGGGTTCAGTGTCTTGCCCAAGGACACTTCGGCATGGGATCACCCGGGCCGGGATTCGAACCACCAACCCCACAATTAGTGGGCAACCCGCTCTACCGACTGAGCCACAGCCACCCAATATCCACTCTCTATCACCTATTAGTCGAGACCGACCTTCGCTCACTTTATGGGTCATCACTCTCCACGTATTTCGGTTCTCCCGGGTCCTTTCTCTGGGTCCTTTCCTCATGCAAACTCCGCACACACATGGCCCTGGCGGGACTCAAACCCTGGAGGTGTGAGCTGAATGTGCTAACCACTAAGCCCGATTTCTTCAACTCAGAGATAATAAACAAGGGAAACAAGTGAATTGTCAAAACCAGGATGTGGAAACAGGAAACCACGGCTCAGACATAATAGTACAACGGTGTGATAAAACAAAGCAAAGAAACACTAAAGGTATAAGTAGACAAAACAAACAAACAAACAAATAAATAAATAAATAAATAAATAAAGGAGTAACACAATCATGGAAGAAATAATTGACAGTACAGATTGCACACAGACAGGCCAAAACATAAGCACATGGTTCATGTTGCTATGGGAACCTGGATGCAAGCGCAGAATCTGTAACACCGTGTGGACTGGTATGGTAAAACATCGTTTTGCTTTGTATTGTTTTGGTCTCAAAACCATTTCTGTATCGATTTGGTTATACGATTTGTTTAAGGTTGAAAGAGTTACTCATAGACCAGTCTTTACCATCGAAATTTGCACTAAAATATCAGCATTCGTGATGAAATGGTAAAATGGTAGAGCTATTATTGTAGATAAACTTTAATTATTTTGAGTAACAACTAGTTCCATGTTTTACAACATCTGAAACAGTTTGCTTGCACAGCTGATGAAGGACCTTTGTCTGAAGTGTTATGTTTTTATGGAAAATGTGAGTCCTACCCTGCAATTTTTACCACCTATTGACAGTAGGTGAGTTTTTTTTTTTTTTATTGTTAGCTCTTTATTTAATTTGTCACACAGATGTTCTTGAGCCAGAAAAACCTCACACACATACTAAAACGTTTTATTAGGTTTTCAATTTTAATTGGCCATGTGCCATTTCTGTTTTTGAGTAGTAAAGCCTATGCACGTGCAATCTACAGTGTAACATGTATAACAGAATATTCACATTTAAATCATTTAAATTTCAGTATTTAGGAAAGCTTTTAGACATAATACCAGGAGAACCATTCCCAGAAGGCCTGTGGGTTCAGATGAGATGACAGGACATGACCAGTGCTTGTCGTGCAAACCCATAATGTCTTTCGTATCATATACAGAGCACCGGAAAACATCGGGTTACTGAAGAGTGTAAAAAAGAAATAAACTGTTTAGAGGGAAATTGTTTGTTAGATCAGCTGTGATGAATTATATGAAAATTACAGCATGGAGATTAATCACTGTTTAATGACCTCCATTTTGTTCAGGATTAGTGACATAGTGCTTCATGGAGTTTATTTACAGCTCGGGCAATAAAACATGACATGAAATCATTGACAAAATAGAGCCTGCTTTCATTTCTCAAAGCTTTTGCTTTGTGACTTGATCTTGACTTGTCTTTTTATTGTGTTGAACCTACAGTTTTTATGTTATTTAGTCAGATACGCTGGTTCATAACCCAGTTCTGGATTAAAAAATAATAACAAGCATGTTTATGGCAGAATATAAATCGGCTTAAGAGGCTTACATGTCAGTTAAATACATTGCCTTTTCATAGAACAAAATAGAGAGAGATGACCCTCTCAATGGCTGTGTGCAACAGGCAGAAGGAGCTTTTCATTCGCATTCTAGAACCACTGCCATGGCTCTCAAAAGAAGCAGTGAGGACGTCCAAGTCCTCAATGCACTCTTCACAATTTCCCAGGCAAAAAGAAAAAAACATCCCATGCTGCTGTAGTTTGGTTCATTTGGACTGTTGGTCAGGGACTTTATACACCATTGACTGTAATGACTGCAGGTTATTGCAGGTCATTTAAAGCAAGAAAAACATTGGCTGTGTTGCTGGTAGATGCTGAACTTACATGACGATTCCATATAACACTACCAGTGGTCCCCATCACTGAAATATTCATCCACGTCCATTTCACATATCTAAATGGTAAATGGCGCACTTATATAGCGCTTTTATCCAAAGCGCTTTACACTGGTTCTCATTCACACACACACTCAAACACAAATGATAGCAGAGTTGCCATGCAAGGTGATAACTTGCCATTTGGAGCAACTTGAGGTTCAGTGTCTTGCCCAAGGACACGTCAGTATGTGGAGTCACGTGGGCCGGAAATCGAACTGCCAACCCTACGATTAGTGGACAACCCGCTCTAGCTCATATCTCACTGCCCCATATCTCACCTGTAACCAATCAGGTCCTCATTCAGAGACACTATAAAGACTCCATATTTCCATAATCATGTTCTGGAGTCTTGCTTTTGTTCTACATGTTTGAGCCAGTTATTCATAGTTGCATATCTTGGACTTTGGACCATATTTGTTATTACTGTGATTTCATGCCTGCCCCTTCTGATTTCTTTGCCACCTTGCTCACCCTCTGTAGTTTTGTGTTATTTAATTACATTTTGTGCTTCACAACTAATAAACTCTGCAATTGGAGCATACATGTCTGTGTTCTGTTGTTGCAGTCCACTCTCAGATCCTAATGGGACTCTCAATAAGTGCTGTATTAAGTGTGAGTGTTTGATGACGTAGATACTGAAAGAAGAGGTTTGCCTTACTGCTCATATAAGACAGTAATATTATCAACTGTAAATACTGTATGTTGTGTACTACAAGTGTCTAAGTAGTCATCTGGATCGGCCTTTTATAGATGGATTTTCAGGTAAAAATTTCAATATGACCTAAACCCATTTCTTGAAGTTTAACCAAAGATCTTAATACAGAGTGTTCAAAAACGTTTGGCTGACCAGATTACGGCCAAACTTCACGTTTAAATTGTTTACATCTGATCATCAGAGACAGGCCTGACTTTTTGGACAGAATTCAATCTATAGCAAGGAGACTCTGCAGGTCTTTTCCAGTGTTCCAGTCTTAAGGAAGGTGAAGATACACATCTATAGTTCTGCCTGGAACGGTGTCTTTGAAGGCCAGTGTGCTTATCTTTGAAGTGGCTTTACAAGTTTATCTCACAAGCTTCCATCAACTGCATTGGCTTTTAAAGAACAATGGCTGGATTGTAGGGCAGTGTAACACCCTCGTATCGCTTTGGTACAACACAATTAGGATCTCCTTTATCGTTCTCAACAATCCTTGAAATAATGCTGTCTCAATTTGAAACTGTTTGGCAATTGTTTGGGGTTTTCCTGCAGATATTTATCATTTGTAAAACATCCAAAGCATCTTACTAGCATTAGGTAGATCAGGGAGGGAAACAATTTGAGGTGTCTCTGGTCAGTTTTCTAGATTATTCCATCAATATTTCACTCTCTTGAGATGCTTCAGGTCATAAGGACGCTTAAAGGTTTTAGGCAGAACCCTGCAACTAAGAGTTTCCTTTTCAAAAGCAGCACAATGTAGATAATTTGTTCATTCAACGTCAGAACCCAGTTTATCCTGCTCATGGTTTTGGTGGATACAGAGCTTACCATACAAACAGTAGGCTTGAGGACTTGAAAAAAAAATAAACTTTGGGCGGCTGTGGCTCAGTCGGTAGAGCGGGTTGTCCACTAATCCACTAATCGTAGGGTTGGTGGTTCGAATCCCGGCCCGGGTGATCCCATGCCGAAGTGTCCTTGGGCAAGACACTGAACCCTAAGTTGCCCCCGATGGCAAGCTAGCACCTTGCATGCAGCTCTGCTACCATTGGTGTGTGAGTGTGTCTCATTTGTACGTCGATTTGGATAAAAGAGTCTGCTAAATGAATAAAAATGTAAATGTAAATGTAAATGATGTGATGCCAGTCCTTCACAAGGCACCATTCACACATACAGTCTCACCAAGGGACAATTTAGCAAAAGTAATACACCAAACTATGTTTTTGGAAAACCTGGAGAACCAATGACCACACAGAATGACCTGAGCTCAGGATCAAATAGGGACAATAGTGCTACCTGCATCACGACAGTGCTGCTGAATGTAGAACACCTTTTAGGAATCAAACCATCCAAAGAACCCTTGAGGAAACCTAGTTTAGGTGTGTAGGAAAGGTCTCCAAATGCTGTAAATGTAAATGTACAAAGGAATCATGTGGAACTAGTCTAGTGGATGCGGAACACCCATAATGTTTGACCGGGGGATTAGTGGCATTCTATGTGTCATATACCTACAGCATGTATTTTATCTCTATTCAGATAAGTTACATTTATAGAATATAAAGTGTAATCAAGGTGTGTAACTACAAAGTTTACAAATATTTGGATAAGGTTAATAAAGTATAATCTAATATGTACAACCAACAGTTAGAATTATTAGTTAGAAGCATTATCTAAATCCATAGTACACGTGTTAATCAAGTTATATTCTATGTGTATATTGAGTTAGATGAATTCTGTGTCTAACAGAACAGTAGGCATTATTATTTTTTTAGGTGTCAGCCTGTACCTTTCTACACAGCGGGCACACAATCTAAAACTATAAAACACTTTCTAACAAGTGACATTCTAAGTGTGTAAATTAAGAACCTTGTGTTTTGTCTAAAGCAGCTTTACTCTATGGCAATAAATTAGCAATTAGACACTCAGCAGAACTGCGTTTCTAACCAAAGCCTTTTAAGCTCACAAATCAGTGTCAAAAGAAAAGATAAGACTTCCAGAAAGCAGGGTACAAGGCCAAGACTATACGGTGAATTATGGGACAAAGTAAAAACCCTGGTCTGGTACAACTTTTTATGAAAATACAACACACAATGCATGCTCCACATACACTGTGGAGGAAGGTCAGACCTTCTGATCTGATATTTGAGTTTGTCTTGATTATATTTGAGATCAGGCTGTACTCTATAATTGTATTGATGTGAATAAATGAGACCTCTGATCATTAATCAGACTGCATGCTGGTTTGAACATAGTTACATTTTTTGGTTTTATTGGTTATCCAAAGAGCAACATAAGGTTGACGAAGCACTTAAGGAAATAGGGCTCTGGAGGAAACGTTCGGCCCTTTCTGCTTTTCATACCTCCCGTGGGGAAGCTCTTTCCGAGAGGCTGAAGCATGGCAGGAAATCCTCACACACTGCCACCCGCTCCCATACTCGCTCTTTCCAGCCGTCTGTTTAGTCAGTCTCTTTCACCAAACATTGATTCTATGCTGTCAGTTCCCTTTTCCAGTATGTAGAGGCCATGCTGCAATCTCTACAGAGCATCTCCTAATATCCCACAGACCTGTGCCGGGTGCATATCAAAGGCAAATCCAGGCATTTGAACATTTTTATGTTACTTGGTAGCTCTTGGTATTTTGCCAGTCTTATAATTAATAATTAATTAAGGCAATGTAGATTGGATTGTTTCTAGAAAGAAAAGGTGACTGCCCCACCTAGGGATAATTTTACTCCTTATGAAAAGTATATGAAGACATGTTTGTGTTTGTGTAATTCAGACTTTGTGCAGACTGTCTCTCTTTATTGTTTCAATAAAGTTTTGACATCTACTAACCCTCTGTCTCTGAAGTTTTTTGTTAGGCATAAAAGATGCCTTGTTGGCCCTGACTGCCCTTGTCACTGTAGCTGTGAGCCTACAGTGAACTGAGAATACATGCCTTGCATCAAACTCGGCCAAACAGAGTTAAAGCTAGAGTTATATCAGTGACGACTGGTTGGGATATTCGTAGGCTAAAATTTTAAACCAATTCACCTTGTTTCATTCTGGCGCAAGTCTATAGTCTGGGCTAGAAAAAATCAGCCCCAGCCTTATTCTTTCATAACATTCTGTGTATTTTTCTGTCTATATTAATGGTTCTATTGAGTTTGGTTCTGCAAATATAAAATAATCCGCCTTAAGACATTTGTTAACAAACAAACTGGGGTTTAGGCCTGTTTATTTATCAGGGGTTTAGGCCTGTTAGCACAGCTGTACCACAGTGCCTTTAATGCATGGTAATATTAAAATGAATACCTGTGAACACAATGATCCTGCTCAGAAAGCCGTACATTTAAAACCAAAGCTCTGAAAAGACTAGAGTGTCCCAGATAATAAGTATAATCTAAGTATAGCTCTTCAGTCATAGGTGGTTAGACTGTGTTGAATTCATTCCTCTGTGTTAACTGTATGACTAAATGTTTACACAGGAACCTGTTGGGTTACAAGATGATGTCTCATCATGATGTCATGTGACTTCATATAAAAATCATATCCCATGTTATGTATGAGTTTCCTTTCCTACATACAGGCGAGGTCGAAGGCTAGCCCTGACGGCCTGGCTACTGAAGTGTGTCCCAGGTTTAAGTTATGAAAGTGTTTTATGACCCACATGTAAACTCAGCAAAAAAAAAATGTCCTCTCACATTCGACTGCTTTTATTTCCAGCAAATTCTTCACGTGTAAATATTTGTATTAACATAAAAATATTCAACATCGGAGACACAAACTGAACAAGTTTCACAGATGTTTGACAAGGAGAAATGGAATAATGAGTCCCTGAACAAAGGTGTGTGTGTAGGGGGGGTCAATATTAAAAGTACTAGTCAGTATCTGGTGGCCTCCAGCTGCTTTAAGTACTACAGTGTATCTCAACCTCATGGACTGCACTAGATTGTTCATTTCTAGCTGTCCTTCCTGTCTCTCTGTAGCACTGTCTTAGACATCTTACATTACAGACATTACAGTTTATTGCTCTGGACACATCTGCAGTCCTCATGTCTCCCTGCAGCAGGTCTATGGAATGTTCACGCAGGTGAGCAGGAACCCTAGACATCTTTCTTCTGGTGTTTTTCAGAGTCAGTAGAAAGGTCTCTTTAGTGTCCTAAATTATTGTAACTGTGACCTTAATCACCTACCGCCTGTACACTGGGTCTTAAGGACTGTTCCACAGGTGCATGTGCGATAATTGTTTATGGTTCATTGAATAAGCATGAAAAACATCGTTTAAAGGCTTTCCAATAAAGATCTGTAACGCTTAATTGGATTTTACAAAATGATCTTTAAAAGACTGTCTTCTTTCATTTTTTGCTGAGTTTATAATTCCCTAGAGTCTACTTTTTCTGTTTCTTGTTGGAGAACACGATCAGAGCTATTAAACTACGACCGTTCTCTCAACCCGGTGACCTTTATCTCAACCCGGTGTTGTGTCCCCAGTCTCCACAGCTTTTCATGCGTCAGCAGGTCTTAAATTGGATCATAATGTACTTGAATATGCTCCATGTGCCTAGTTTTGGGCTAGAAATAGTGGGTTTCTGTTCTGTTTGCCGAGCTTCAGAGCTCTCCTGACAGGTGCATGTTTTATTTCATCACTCACTCACTGACACAGAGGATATGAGCACACGTCCGCTCTGGCACACGCCGAGGAGGAGAGCTTCAGCGTCAGTGAGTTCACATCAAATCCTGTCTCATTTTTTGTTTTCAATGGTCGTCTTACATAACCAATCATAATATTTTCAGCCCTAAAAAGATGTTCTCTGAGGAAAAAAACATCAATAAGGAAAATATTATCCAGTTGTAGAATTACTCATTATACTTCCTTTATTATTTGAAAGCTCATATCTACTGATTTACATGAGTTCCCAAAGCCAATGTTTGTATCAGCTCGTGCCAGACTGGCCATTCTCCTCTGACCTCTCTCATCCTCATCATTAAGGTGTTTCCTCCAACAGAACAGAGGCTCACTTCTGTCTAAACTCTAGAGACTGTTGTGTGAAAATCGTCAGTCAAAGCAGGTCATCTGTCACCATCAGCCATGCCACGGTCAAAGAGATCACATTTTTTTCCTTTTTGATGTTTGATATGAATATTATCTGAAGCTCTTGACTTATATCTGGATAATTTTATACATTGCACTGCTGCCACATGATTGGCTGATTGTATAATTACATGAACGTATGTACAGTGCCTTTCTAAATATTAATAATTAACTGAACTGTGAGTATAAATAATGGCACCCACCATCCCGGCAATTTTCATCGTCATTTGACTGCACTTTTTTTTGTGTGTGAAAATACTTAATTAAAAGGAATAATAAACATTCATCAATATTCATGAACAGTAACAATCAGTACAAGAGTTAATTACAGGATTTATGGTGTATTAATGGTGAAGTTCATGGGTTGTTAGTGTTAACTAATTGACTAATTAAGGTTAGTTAAAATAAATGAATAAATAAAAAACAAGACAAAGAAACAAACCTCATCATATTAAATGTTACCAGATATGTCTTTAGGTTATTTTACCTCTTTGGTTTCATCAAACAGATAGAGCTAATAAAACACACACGTAAAACAAATGCAACAATGCATATTAACAAATGAAGTTAAATAATCACTCACAAACAAACAAACAAACAAACAAACAAACAAAGAAATAAAGCGTATGGCCTTACACATTAACAGATTTTTTTAAATTTACATTGTTGAAAAGAATAATAATTAAATAATTGTACAATAATGTACATGGTTATGGAATCACACAGAAGTAGTAATAGTAGTAATAGTGGTAAGAAAAATATCGACAACATCAACAACAACAACAATAATAATAATAATAATAATAATAATAATAATAATAATAATAATAATAATAATAATAATAATAATAGTAAAGGGCACACGGTGGCTTAGTGGTTAGCTCGCCTCACACCTCCAGGGTTGGGGGTTTGATTCCCACCATGGCCCTGTGTGGGCGGAGTTTGCATGTTCTCCCCGTGCATCGGGGGTTTCCTCTGGGTACTCCGGTTTCTTCCCCCAGTCCAAAGACATACACGGTAGGCTGATTGGCGTGTCTAAATGTCTAAAATTGTCCGTAGTGTATGAATGGGTGTGTGAGTGTATATGTGATTGTGCCCAGCAATGGATTGGCACCCTGTCCAGGGTGTACCCCGCCTTATGCCAATGCTCCCTGGGATAGGCTCCAGGTTCCCAGTGAAACTGAAGTGCAGGATAAGTGGTAAGGAGACTGTATTTACTGAATCATATGTGAACAACTGAATAATAAGACATGAGATTTCAGTTACTAAAACAAAATAAACAACAATGAACCAAACTACCATACTACTACTAAATGGCACACTTATATAGCGCTTTTATCCAAAGCGCTTTACACTGTGTCTCATTCAGCCATTCACACACACACACACACACACACACACACACACACACACACACACACCAATGGTAGCAGAGCTGCCATGCAAGGTGCTAACTTGCCATCGGGGGCAACTTAGGGTTCATTGTCTTGCCCAAGGACACTTCGGCATGTGGAGTCATCTGGGCTGGGATTTGAACCGTCAACCCTACAATTAGTGGATTAGTGGACAACGCTCTCTACCACCTGAGCCACAGCCACCTACAACTACTACTGCTAGTTCTACTAATAATACATACATACATACAAACAAATCAAGCATACAGTCTTGCAGATTTACACATGAATATGTCTATATATTTCAGTTAAGATTTAAATTACCACATTCCATCCATCCATCCATCTTCAACCGCTTACTCCTTTATCAGGGTCACGGGGAACCTGGAGCCTATCCCAGGGAGCATCGGGCACAAGGCCGGACACACCCTGGACAGGGTGCGAGTCCATCGCAGGGCACAATCACATACACACTCACATTCATACACTACGGACACTTTAGACACGCCAATCAGCCTACCATGCATGTCTTTATTTAATTAAAATAATGATTCCAGTGCTACCTATTTAGCTGCCTGTATGAGTAGTGCCCAATGAATTCTTTGGCCATTTGAACACGTACAATGAAACAGTAGGACGTGTTTGGAGGCATGGGTTTGATATAAAGAAGGTAATTAGCACTGAAAAATCCCACAGAAATCTGTCTCATTAAAACACAACCCTCCTCCACCACTTCATCCACCACCTCTGCTGTACAGCTGCACATTTTTTACCCCTCCTCTGTTTTACAGCATAAATGTCTGGCTTTTTACGCTCCTCTTTTTTAATAGTCTCCATCACAAATCCATCTGGCAATTACATCAAACATACATTAAGGCGTGCAGTACATGCACAGTAGTTCATAAAAATGCATATATATATACGACACAAATCCTGCTCTCATTTAACTGCCCTTGGCATTAATAAAGGGACATTTGTTCCTGCCCTCCTGGATCACTCGCAATATTGGTCATTATTAGTTGAGTGTGTTTGATAGAATTATGACCTATTTACACCCAGGACTTTCTGCTGTGTGGGAGGCAGTGCAAGACCACCCTTGTTTCATGTCAGCACGATCACCCAGAACCCCACAAGAAACTTATTCACTGTGGTTTCTACATACCATAAGACCATTCATACTCACTCATGTGGTTCTTGTAAAAAGGCATCCAGCACCGCTGCATAACATGGCTATGATTAATTTATATTTTAACCATTTTAGGAGATTTTACTTTAAATTGCTTCCTAGTTGTGTGCATTAAGTGTAAAGCCCAGTTGTTTGGTGAAATAATTCGTTCTGTAACAATAATGCACTGCTGCCAGTATTACATAATACTTTTAATGTAAAAGATTTACGTCTATTTTTTTCTTTTGGTAGTTGTGAAATTGGGATGTAGGAGCGTTTTGGGGTTTGCCTCAAAACGGTTGGTGGATCGAATCTTGCATGTTCTCCTCATACTTCCGGGGTTTCCTCTGGGTACTCCATTTTCCTCCCCCAGTCCACATTTCTGAATGTGTGTGCGATTGTGAATGGTCTGCACTTCCATCCATCCATCCATCCATCTTCAACCGCTTACTCCTTTTCAGGGTCACGGGGGAACCTGTAGCCTATCCCAGGAGAAATCGGGCACAAGGCGGAGTACACCCTGGACAGACACACTCACATTCATACACTACGGACACTTTAGACATACCAATCAGCCTACCATGCATGTCTTTGGACTGGGGGAGGAAACCGGAGTACCCGGAGGAAACCCCCGACGCAGAACATGCAAACTCCACACACACATGGCCCTGGCGGGACTCGAACCCCGGACCCTGGAGGTGTGAGGCGGACGTGCTAACCACTAAGCCACCGTGCTACTGCACTTATGTAGCGCTTTTATCCAAATCACTTTACACTGTGTTTCATTCACTCATACACACACACACACACACACACACACTCACACACTCACACATCAATGTTAGCAGAGCTGCCATGCAAGGTGCTAACTTGCCATCGGGAGCAACTTGGTTCAGTGTCTTGCTCAAGAGCACTTTGGTATGTGGAGTCACGTGGGCCAGGAATCAAACCGCCAAACCATGTTCAGTTTGGGATTAAGCCCATGAGCCTGATTAGTGGTGTGAACCTTTTCCCCTTCAACAAAATAGACTGACTAAATACAGTGAAGACATATTTATAAACCAAAGAACCATGGAAAATAGGCAAGAAAACAGCAATGAAAAAAAAAAAAGATAATAATAATAATAAAAAAAAAAACACCAGCTGAATAATGGTAATTCTGGATGCTATACATAATGTTAGCTACTTTTCACTTGGAAACCAGAACTGTTTTGTGGGTAAACACAAATCAAAGTTTGGGGGGAAAAAAAGAAGATCCATCTAGTTCACTGATTGATTGGCCAACTGCTATTTTTTTTTCTTTGGCCTTCTCCTCCATTTGCTTCCATCTGCTCTTGATAGAAAAGTAGCACGAAAGTATCTGCATCAGATTGTTTTTGAGGTGAAACCGCTGTAGACTCGCTGGTGTGTGATCACAAACGAGTCCTCTTTGGTCAAGGCAATCCGAGAGCTGCCCAGTATTCCACAGTGTCTTGACTTGATTCTTTGAGTTTTTCCACTGACAAAAGCACAACACAAGAACAATTTTAATTTGCCTCATGTTTGTCAGTTGGAACTTTTGGGGAGAAAGCAGGAAAATAATCCAAGAAAATGTGGATCGTGAGCAGTTTTGATGTTGACACAGCAGTCTAAGACAAATGCAAATGATTTGCTAGCAGGCCTGTATTGGATTTTGTTTGAGAGATGGATCTAAATGACGTGGACGTTACGTCCATAGTGCCTTTTGTTTTCTTATTTTTAACCATATTTTTACTAGTTTTTTTTGCAAACAGAATTGGTTTAATAAGGATTATATGACAGTACTTGAGTTCTCAAATCAAATGATTGGTTGAAGCTTACAGTCTGAAAGCATAATAATGAACAAACCATGAAAAATATATCATTGTGAAACCGGAAAGCTTTCTATAATGAGGTGTTCATTTGACACTTATGGAAGGAGTCTTCAGTGTCAGTGCCTTAACAGTCAATGACTTTTCAGACACAGGAAAGTCTTCAAGCTGAAGAACTTTCGGGCAAAGTATTCTCCTTATTCATTTAAAAAATGTAGAAAGAAAAAGGAGAGACTGGTGAGAGAGATTATATAT
>JAFFST010053941.1:127177-142918 GCA_022414735.1 Noturus placidus
ATATATATGTTTGTGTGTGTGTGTGTGTGTGTGTGTGTGTGCCCCTTATATATATATAAAATGCTCATACCACATTCATTAATAAATTCCAATTTGTATTAATTCACAAATTGATGTAGTATAAGGGGAATAAAACACTCCAGGACGTGGCGGTACTGGAAAATAATCAACTGGTAATAGTGGTATTAGTATGTCCGCTTTACATTAGGCCACATCACATCATCCCGCCATATATTACTGTTTCTACGATATATTAAAAAAAGTCAAATCAAGACAAAATTATTGGCACAGTTCATAAAGGTGATCAAATCAAAATAATGACATGATGTATGCAATGAGTGATAATTAGAGAATGTAGTGTTTCAACTGTTTATGTTGTAACATAAAAGGCTGTGCAAAATTTAAACAGCAAAACATGCTGCGAATCTCCCGTTCTCCCACATCCCAAAGGTGCTCTACTGTATTCAGATCCAGTGACTAGAAAAGCCACTGGAGAACACTGAACTCATCGTCAAGATTACATTATATTTATTCATTTAGCAGACGCTTTTATGCAAAGCGACTTACAAATGAGACACACTCACACACCAATGGTAGCAGAGCTGCATGCAAGGTGCTAGCTTGCCATTGGGGGCAACTTAGAGTTCAGTGTCTTGCCCAAGGACACTTCGGCATGGGATCACCCGGGCCGGGATTCGAACCACCAACCCCACGATTAGTGGATTAGTGGACAACCTGCTCTACCGACTGAGCCACAGCCGTCCATCATGAAATACTTTGTGACATGGGGTATTAATTATGGTGCTGGAAGTAGCCATAAGAAGATGGGTAAATTGTGGACATGAAGGGATGCACATGGTCAACAATACTCAAAGAGTCTGTGGCAATGAAGTGATCATTGATTGGTATTACTAGGCAAAACGTATGCCAAGATAACATTCCACACACCATTACACCACCTCCACCAGCCTGGACTGTTGACACAAGGCAGGTTGGGTCTATGGATTCATTCGGTTGGTGTCGGAGCAGTGGTGGCTTGGTGGTTAAGGCTCTGGGTTATTGATCGGAAGGTCGGGGGTTCAATCCTGTGCCCACTACAGCCTCAGCTTTCTGTTCTTGGCTAATAGGAGAGAAACCTGACATAATCTTCTGCAGTTGCAGCCCATCCACCTCAAGGTTTGCCGTGTTGTGTATTCTGGGATGTTTTTCTACTCACCACAATAGTACAGCGTGGTTATCTGAGTTACTGTAGCTCAAACCAGTCTGGCCATTCTCCATTGACCTCTCTCATCTCCAAGGCGTTTTCATCCTCAGAACTGCCTCTCACTGAATGTTTTTTTTCTTTTTTTGAACCATTCTGAGTAAACTCTAGAGACTGTTGTGTGTGAAAATCCCAGGTGCTCAGCAGTTATAAAAATACTCAAACCATCTTGTCTAGCACCAACAATCATGCCATGGTCAATATCACTCAGATCACATTTTTCCTCATTCTGATGGTTGATGTGAAGTTTATCTGAAGCTGCTGGCCCATATCTGCATGATTTTACGCATTGCACTGCTGTCACATGATTGGCTGGTTAGATAATTGCATTGTGAATTAGTAGGTGTACAGGTATTCCTAATAAAGTGCTTAGTGAGAGTATTTAAACATGCACACGGTGCACGTGCATACACACACATGCATACACACACACACACACACACACACACACACACACGCACACAAGCTAATCGTTCCTTCAAGATTTATAGCTAGATTTCAGGAATCCGATTAAAAACCCCCAGGAACTTTACAAAGCCACTTCAGATGGAATAAGAGCTACTTTGATGATCGCTCAGTAACCATGATTAATTGACCAGAACAACTTCAATAGAGTTTTTATAAACAAAATTATTTTCTTAACCTTTAGAGGCTTGTATATGACACCGCTTTTAAAGGTAATGACGAAGCAACTTAAAGAGAAATAATGATTACAGTAAATGAAATCCTGAAAGCTTCCCAAGACGGAACTGCCTAATTGAGGCCGTTTTGTTAGCATGGCAGGCCTGGCTGCTTGCCTGGTACGTCTGAGAAAGTCCTGTGCCGCTCCGAGGCCCAGTTTCAGGTCATTAGATTGGCATTGTGATGTCCGCCGATGCCTCTATATCAGCTCTATAGCATGACAGAGTGGCAGCGAAATCCTCACTTTGTTGTTCTGTGTCATGTTCTTTCTTTATAGCTGACCGAGTTTCCTCTTTCTCAAGATCAAATCATTGAGGCCTGATCATATGGTCAGATGACTTTATGGTAATATTAGTGGAAGGGTGTATGCCAGGAATGGATTAGGCTCATCCTATAAAGTGGGAGAGTTTTGACTTAAAACGATTACTGTAATGATTATAATAACTGGCTTTTCTTCCTCAGAAAAGTCGAATAATCCCCTAATTATATCCAATTTGGTAACATTTATTAACTGTAAAACCAAAAGATAACATGGTTTACTAAAACACCCACACCACTAATCCCACATCATTTCACTTACAGCACATGCTTTAGTTTGAGCTAAGAAGCACATGGAAGACATTTCACTCTCTAAATCTAAAACTTGTTCCAAAACAAGACAGTGAAATTTGAATTTACACCAACCATCCATCCAACCATCCATCCAACCATCCATCCAACCATCCATCCAACCATCCATCCAACCATCCATCCATCCCATCCATCCATCCATCCATCCAACCATCCATCCCATCCATCCATCCATCCCATCCAACCATCCATCCATCCAACCATCCATCCAACCATCCATCCATCCATCCATCCATCCATCCATCCATCCATCCATCCATCCATCCATCCATCCATCCATCCATCCATCCATCCATCCATCCATCCATCCATCCATCCATCCATTTTCCGTGCCGATTATCCTACACAGGGTCAGAGGGGTACACACATTTCCTTCTAGTCCAGCTCACCATACTGAAACTTCGAGTCTGTTCTCTTCCTTTAGCGTGTAAATTATATGACAATATCGATTGGCAACGTCCTGCATGAATGGCTTTTTCAAATATTATGGAAAAATAATAAACAATCAAACAAATATTGCATTACATTACATTACATTACATTACATTACATTACATTAGAATAAAGCCTTCTTCTGTGATGAAGTTTATTTAGTTAACAACTTTTTGACCAAATGCCAGATAGAGCCTTATAACATCAGGGTCCTTACTTAAAAAAAAAAAAAAAGAAAGAAAGAAAGAAAAAAATGAATGCCAAATACTTCTGTGCAATACTGCATGTCAAATAAATAAATAAATAAATAAATAAATAAATCTCTTGAATGAAGAGAATGAAGAAGTTCTCTCAAGTGTTTTTTTTTTTTGTTTTACTGGTAGAGTTCATCTGGGTTTAAGATTTGGTCCAGACTTGTTATGTTACATCTGGAAATGAAGTAAAAGCACTGTAAAGTAGAAAGTTTGAAGAAACAGAACAACCACAGACATTTTTAATAAGTGCACAGGAAGGGATCGGTGAATTCAATAGAAGATGATCATGTTTGTCTTGTACTGTGTATGTGTGTGTTTTGCTCTTTTTCCTCTGGACCTCATATTTCCCCCCAAAATTAGAGAAAAACATGAAAATTGTTACATTATTTTTATGCAAAGCTTTTGTTGTTTGCCATGTGGGAATTTTTTTTTTATTTGAAACATAATGCTAAAGAAAATTCATGCAAAAATATTTGTTGTTACCAGAGTTACGTGCATTGTACATGTTATAGCTAGTGTTATACACACACATATACATCTATATACACAGTATATACATTATAGTGTGTGTGTGTGCGCGGCTTATTATGCTTGGACGGTCAAGTAAACACACACACATCATGTCTGGCCGAGTATTCATGTAAACATATATATATTGGATCTGTGCATTAAGTCTTAAAGTGAAAGCAGTTTAATAAACCTGCTGCTGTCTGTGTCCTCAATGTTAATCAAACAATAAAAGACAAAGAGAAAATCACTCACTCACTCATCTGACTGAATAACTGCAGTAAATTAAATAATAATCAGTGTATATATCATACAGTGAAGTCTATTTTATTTTATATTTAATTGCTTTTTTCAATTTCCGTAGTATTTCTTACTTGAATACTACTGATAGACCTACCTGAGAAAAATGTATCGTTATCGTGAAATGAAATCATACACATATCGGCCACCCGTAAACATTAGCATTTGGTGATTCCAGTCTTGAATCTGACGTAAAATGTGAAATGTACTTCTTTATGTAGTCAATATCATAAACCCTGCTGATAGGGAGTTGCAAGAACAGAGTTGTGTTCAGAAATGAGTTTGTTGTGATTCACAGAGAGATTCAAAGCAGTAATAAAGCCTGAAGCTTGTTTTTATGACATGCTGCTAAATGTAACTCTACTCTGTACTCTCTCTCCCTCCATCTATATAACTGTAGGGGAGACGCATCAAATCATTCACATCTCAACTCGAACTGGAGGACATGATATAACGTGATACAATAACAAAACAGGCTCATTTGTATTTTCATACACTTATAATATAATACATGTTCTACATATCACTCTATATCCATTTCTTTTATTGAAACCAATTTGTGATAGGAAACGAGTTGAAGGGCTGATGATATAATAATAATGACATAAATAAAAATATTAAATAATACGCATAGGCCCATAATACGCATAGACCCATAATACGCATAGACCCATAATACGCATAGGTCCATAATACGCATAGGCCCATAATACGCATAGACCCATAATACGCATAGACCCATAATACGCATAGACCCATAATACGCATAGACCCTTAATACGCATAGGTCCATAATACGCATAGGCCCATAATACGCATAGACCTATAATACGCATAGACCCATAAATCGCATAGGTCCATAATACGCATAGGCCCATAATATGGATAGACCTATAATACACATAGACCCATAAATCGCACAGGTTCATAGTATGCATAGGTCCATAATACGCATAGGTCCATAATACGCATAGGCCCATAATATGCATGAGTCCATAGTATGCATAGGTCCATAGTACGCATAGGCCCATAATACGCATAGGTCCATAGTACGCATAGGCCCATAATACGCATGAGTCCATAGTACGCATAGGTCCATAGTACGCATGGGTCCATAGTACGCATAGGTCCATAGTAGGCATAAGCCCACAATATGCACAGACCCATAATACGCATAGGTCCTTAATACGAATAGCTCTGCTAATATAAAATCTCCCATAAACATAATAATACGAATACAAGCTTGTGTGTGTGTGTGTGTGGGTGTGTGTGTGTGTGTGTGTGTGTGTGTGTGTGTGTGTGTGTTTGTGAGACCACAGCTGAATATATTGTTATGGCAGACTGCCACCACTTAGTGCTCTTTCCCAGTGAACCTCTTCATGTCATTTACATCCAGTAACAATTTAAATATTTATGCTTTGATGTCACTTCACACCCATTGATTTGATTGTTTGACAATGAGGCATAAAAAGAAACACTCTGCAGTGGTATGTTAAATATCATGTGGTAGCACCTTAATTACTCGCAAGCTCTTTGTGTCAAACTGATCATCTGTTTCTAGAGCGAGATCCAAATGGGATAAGCAATAGGTAATCCATGAACACGGGTCATGTTGCCCTAAACCAGATTTCTGGAAGAAATACAATTTTACCAGTGTACTTGTGGATTTCCTACTGAGGGATTTCCTACAGAGAAACTGCATTTGTCTTGCATTTGACCTTTGGCACATCAAATAGAATAAACTTCTTTTTCTGAAATGGAAAGACACATTTAGCAAAGTTAAAGTGTTTTGACAAATTTGTTTTAATCTCACTTGCAATAAATATTTGCAGTGCTCTTGGCAAGATGTCCGAGGACCGGCTTGCAGGTTTGAACCGTATTTGTAGAGCAGAAGAAGATTGAGAGGGAGGATGTGCCTCCTGCTCCTTCTCGCCCATCACCTCTTCAGGAATCCTGGAACATCTTTGGACCGATTCCATTCAGAGCAGAACAGAGAAGGGCGTTAGTGGGCATTAGTAGACCCTTCGATCAACTAAACACACTCTTAAGAACTTGGATGTGTCATTACTGACATGTTTTCTCTCGGAGCAGCCCAGAGTTGATGTCCTTATAAGACCATATTCACTTCCATTCATCCGCACTTATCTTCCTCTTAATCAGTAAGTTCCTTCTGGTTTACAGGTATGGAAAATGATGGATTTCAACCTTAAGCCTGCATTTATATAACAACATTTTCTGATTCTAATGAAGTGCTAAAAATAGGTTTCATTAAAGACCAAAATTCTAAGTGTGTCTGGTTCTTTTAACCAGTGGCGTCTGGTAACATGATGAAGAATACATTTTGTACAAACAAAAATGTACCAACCAAAAGGTTGGTTGAAGTTCTTCACTGAAAACACTAACAAGTTGTCTGTACTCAATTGATTGAGTAAACCAGTTCCCTTAATTTAACTGAGCAATAGAGTCTTCCCCATTCCCATTCATATAGTGTATTTTATCATTTACTGACCGGTCATGGCAGTGAGAGCACTGAATGCTAGCCAATTAGTCCACCAGCGAAACTGTGTGCTTAATAATTATGTTCACTGGGGAAATTAGCACTTCTCTTAAGAAGATAAAATAAGATAATACTTTATTAATCCCCAGGAGGAGACATTTTGGAGTCACAGCAGCATCAAGAGAGGTAGAGAAAATAATGATAGTAAGGAGAAAACTGCAGGGACATACAAAGTGGATACATACATACATACATACATACATATATATATATATATATATGTATATATATATATATATATATATATATATATACATGCTTTGTGGATCACATCGATGAAATACATCGGTCTCGACTACTGGGTGCATATACAGTATATCCATCCATCCATCCATCCATCTTCAACCACTTACTCCTTTTCCAGGTCACAGGGGAACCTGGAGCCCATCCCAGGAGGCATTGGGCACAAGGCGGGGTACACCCTGGACAGGGTGCCAGTCCATCGCAGGGCACAATCACATACACTCTCACACACTACGGATATTTTAGACACACCAATCAGCCTAACATGCATGTCTTTGGACTGGGGGAGGAAACCGGAGTACCCGGAGGAAACCCCCGACACACGGGGAGAACATGCAAACTCCGCACACACATGGCCCTGGCGGGACTCGAACCCCGGACCCTGGAGGTGTGAGGCGGACGTGCTAACCACTAAGCCACCTATATATACATAAACATAAGAGCAAACTATATATTGTACATATGAACAATATAAACAACAACAGCAGTGTACAGTCACAATATACGTATAACACTTATAACATGTCACATTTGTACAGTACACACAATATACAATATACTTAAAAAAAAAATTATCAAAAAGTAATTTTATTTACAAAACATCCTCTACATAATTGACATTTCTTTGTAAACACACACAGAATTGTCTGTCGTACCCATGATGAACTCTTGAACTTCAGTACACTGGTACCAGCAACAGAGGAGAAGAAGAGGACCGCCTTTTTCAATTATCCACCAATCAGTGTGTTCGTTCACTTGCTGCCAGGCAGAACTCCTCGCATGAGTTTGTAACACTTGAAATCTAAAGTTTATGTATTTTGTAGGTAAATAAGTTAAACGAACTTAGATTTTTTTATTTTTATTTTTATGAACCTTTCATGTAAGGTTTAGTCATGATTACTTGTAAATGATTGTTTAAGTAAAGACAACATTAGGGTTCACAGTGTTGGGCTTGTACTTCTTTCACAAGCTTTTCCAAGAATATACTATAAGCAATATGTTCACAATAGTTTTGGAGGCTAGAGATGATAGCTAAAAGAAACGTTCAGTACCAATTCTCTAAAAGACGTTAAGACTATCTGTAAGACCTTAATGCCAATGCTCGTAAAAGGGGGTTTAAGTGAGAACTACAGCCGTCTCGCTGATCTTAGTGTGAAATCCAACAGTCGCTCAAACGTTCGTGTTTTTGGATAATGCGTTTGCCTTTGAAAATCCCATTGAAAATGAACAGAATCTGTCGGCATGTCAAGTTCTGTTTTCGTTTTGCGAACAAGAACCAAGTCAGGCTCAGCAGAATCCCTTTAAGTATTTCATTACTAACAGGCAGAGCTCACCTCTGCATGCTTGTATGGTCAACAGATGTTCAGCTTTCTTCAACTATTGTTCTGCTTCAAGCAAATCTGCTCTTCTGTGTTTTATGCGATTAAAACGATATAATTTCATTACCATACACGGAATTCACATTTCGGTCCTGTAATTTGTATTGGATTTGTCACAGCTGAATTATGAGGTCTTCTGATAATAAAGTTCCTTTTGTTTTGAACATATAGGGATAATTAAAGACATCATGGACTCAGCGTGGTGCTAATTAGAGCAAAGTGACTTCTGTTCATGTGTTTAATGCTGTCACACGAATCTGGGTTAAATTACGTCATTTAATTGCAGTTAGTAAATGCACGTGCAACTTTAAGTGTCTATAAAAAACTGGGTTGTTTATACCCTTATTATGTTAATTCCACTAGACTGTAATTTTAAATCAATAAACTCCCTTGTTTTTATTTTTTTTTTTGTTCTCAAAAAGGTAAATGGAACAGTGAAAAATTCTGTGAAGATAGAGAAGAACAGTCATTAGGGAAATTGTGTATTGGGGTTCGAGAGTTTATTGGAAGATGGGGTGTGCTGGAAAAGTACTGTGGAATAGGCTTATACAATAGGCACAGGCAAATAAATGCCATAGAGCAAATATGCCTTCAAATATAATGAAATTAAATATTTCTCCATTGAAAGAAAATACTATAAAGAGCAGTAAACAGTCACAAATGAAACAAAGGCAATATTTGGTGTGACGACCATTTGATTTAAAAAAAAATAAAATAAAAAAAAAACGTAGCCTCAGGTAGAATTAGTGCCCTTTTATAAAGACATTTAGGTTGTAAAATGTTTCATTGCGCATCTTGCAGAACCAGCCACGATTCGTCTGGAGACTTTGACTGTCGCACTTTCTTCTTCTTTTACAAACATTTTTCTGGAAAACTAATGTTGTTTCTAAAATGTTTTTGTACTGACTCGATAATGTAGAAGTAATAAAATAAAAATCTATAACAAAGTTTGTTGGCTACAGTCTGCTGGAGGAACTGGGTCTACAGGCTTGAGGACCTGAGTGCACAGGCTGGGTTGTATACTAAAAAAACTTGTGTGTACAGGATGGTGAGTGAAGAAGAACCCAATCCCCGGAGGATCTGCGTGGACAGACACTAGGACTGGTATGCGCTGGAAAACCTGGGTGTATGGACTGTTGTATAATTAAGAATCTGGGTGTAGAGGTTGGAGTGTAAGTGAGAACCTTAATGTATAGAACAAGAGCGTATAGTGTGTATTAGAGAACCTGGGGTACAGGCTGGGGTGTACTTGAGAACTGAACAACTTGAGGTTAAGATTTTTTTAATTAAAATTTTAAAAGCCCGCTGAAATCACACAGACTAAAACTGGCTTAAAGTTCATCTTGGCTGTCATGTGACCATAGGACTTCATTAGCGGCTGGATAGATGTACCGTCATGCTAAGTTGCGATTTAAGCAGTGTCGCCATGGAGCCGTCTCTGGTCTCTGCATGGGCCTTGTGGCTCCTGACAGCCATGCTTTAGTCTCTCTAATATGTGCTAATTGCATTCCCTCTTCCTCAGCGGATGGGAGGTATGTGGGTGTTATTTCTGCATGGCGACTCATCAGCACATTACTCCTCGAAAAGAAAAAAAAAAGCATGGCTATGTTAGTTTAAAAGGTATGGTCTAAACCGAACATTCACCATCAACAAAGAATAGGACAAAAGTGTCTTTGCTAGGCTTTGATCACAGGCACATTACAGTACCATTTTGAGGCTTGACCAAGGTAATAAAAAGCAAGTGCTCCTGACTTATAAATGACAACGTTGACTCACATTATTGTTTACAGCGGTCAGTGAAAATTACGTATTATTATGTATTTTTAAGTCAAGACAGTGGGGGGAAAAGCACAGAAATGTCCACAGAAATTTTGTCCCCTGGAAAGAACAAAGGCCTTAAAAATTCTGTCCTCTCCTAATTGGAAGGGGAAGAAACTAACAATGGCTCTTCCTGCCAATGCTGCTGAATATAGTGACTGCAAAAATATCTCCTGGTCTAGTTCTTATATGGACAGTTCACATCTCTTGAATCAATCAGTTCAATCAATTGTAACAATAGTTTGAATCTAAACCAACCTGTGCCCATAGCTGTATTTAAGTAGTGAAGAAGGAGTGACACCCGTATCACTTTAGTGCGAATGTAGCCATGTTGATTTGGCTTCGTAGCTTTTCTAATTAAAACACCGTCCACATCAAAGATTCCATTTTTGGTTGGCAAAAAGAAGCTGGGTGATAAATCATATGCCTGTTTCTTTTTTTCACAAATACTGACAATGGACTGAGTCAACATTATGTCATCGGTGATGGAATTCAAGGTATTGGCTTTGGCACTGTGGCACAAAGAGCCATTCGAATTAAAAGGCAGATCTGTCTTCTGTCATTACAGGGACTCTTTACATGAAGCGTATTTATGTAGTGGACTGGGAAAAAAACCAAACAAACAAAAAAAACCTTTGGTTTCTTAAAGTTGAGGTGTCAAAATACAGTATATTATAGGCAGAAAAAAACAATGGTTAAAAACTAATTTCTTGGCTGTTTGCCAGAATTCAGCAACCTCCAGTGGGGTTTCCCAAATGCAATGAATATACTTTTTAATAAGGTTTATTTTTTCTTAATGTATTCTATACGATTTGAAATGTCACTATAGTCTATGCACTATGATGAAAATACAAATGTTATCAAAATGGGACAGTGGTAGCTTAGTGGGAGGAAGAGGTGGCTTAGAGGGTGCAGTGGTGGCTTAGTGGGTGCAGTGGTGGCTTAGTGGGTGCAGTGGTGGCTTAGTGAGTGCAGTGGTGGCTTAGTGGGAGGAAGTGGTGGCTTAGTGGGTGCAGTGGTAGCTTAGTGGGAGGAAGAGGTGGCTTAGTGGGTGCAGTGGTGGCTTAGTGGGTGCAGTGGTGGCTTAGAGGGAGGAAGTGGTGGCTTAGTGGGTGCAGTGGTGGCTTAGTGGGAGGAAGTGGTGGCTTAGTGGGTGCAGTGGTGGCTTAGTGGGAGGAAGTGGTGGCTTAGTGGGTGCAGTGGTGGCTTAGTGGGAGGAAGTGGTGGCTTAGTGGGTGCAGTGGTGGCTTAGTGGGAGGAAGTGGTGGCTTAGTGGGTGCAGTGGTGGCTTAGTGGGAGGAAGTGGTGGCTTAGTGGTTAAGGGTTAAGTAGCTCTGGGTAACTGATCTGAAGGTCAGAGATTCAAGCCCCAGCACTGCCAAGCTATCACTGTTGGGCCCTTGAGCAAGGCCCTTAACCCTCTCTGCCCCAGGGACGCTGTATCATGACTGACGCTGCGCTCTGACTCCAACTTCCTAACATGCTGAGGTATGTGAAGAAAATAATTTCACTGTGCTGTCCTGTATATGTGACCAATAAAGACTCATTATGTTAGACAGAAACTGACTTTTCATCTTCTATGGTTGTTTACCAGAACTCCATAAGCTTTTCCCAGACTGCAACACATTTAAAAATCGATGATGCGTAATCAGCCTTCTGCTTTATTTTCATGCGCTCAGTCCTTACTACTCACTGCGAACTGAATTTGTCAGTGTTATGACTGATTTTCTGAGTTGCTATAAACATTTCATTTACACCATTGGTGTTTTTTGACAGTTATTTGGACTAGGATCACATCAGAAAATGAATTCCTGAAGGAAAATGCTGAAATAATAATAATAATAATAATAATAATAATAATAATAATAATAATAATAATAATAATAATAAATATTAATAATAGTAATATATAATGAAACTGAGCGAGTCATCTAAAATGGTCATAATAATGACTCAAACTTTCCATTACTTGATGCTGACCCATACTTTGAATAAATGTACCTGAAAATGTTGTTTCTTTCTCACATACTTATTAGCGCCCAGGCTGGTTGTTTTGGTCGTTCTACTGTGTCCAACTCAAACTATGTAAACATCTGGATCATCTGAAGATCTCTATTCTGAGGAGGGAAAAAATAAGACCTCAAATTTCCATCTTTCAATGGCCCGTTGTTTATTCACGGTATTATGTTTGGTAATTTGCAGTGTTTGGTCGTAGCCGAAGACGGATATCTTTCTTTCTTTTTTTTAACCACCACAAAATCCACTGGGCAAACCTGTATCAGCATGGCTTGTAGTGGAGAAGAAACTTCCAAATGTATTGCAATAGTAACTATAGATGAATTGCAGATGTGCAAGACCCATAGCCAAAAAATCTCCAAGGTGTTATTACATGAAATAACTAGTTTGTCAGAGGTAGTCTTATCTAAAGCAGGAACGAGTAAATGATGAGCAGTCTTTGCGCTGTTCAGTCCTACCATCTTATTACCAATAGAAGGGGTAATAAGGAGAAAACTGCTTTTTTTTTCATCATTGGAAACAAACAATAATTTGAAATGTGTTTGTCATCAAACCAAGTCCTGCTGGAGCCCCTGTGATGACTGTTGTCTACCAGAGAACTTTAATAATAGGGTAATTCAGTCATATGGTCACTAAAACTATGTTCACATGGAGGTTGTTCAAATCCTTAATGTGTTATTATTACATAGCAATTACCAGTAGTACGTTATTTATTATGCAACAGTCATCAGTCATATCTTTTTTTCTTTCTTTCTTTTTTCCCTTTCGTTTCCTTACTTTTTTCGATTCTTTTATACGAGTTCAATAAATGAAATAGAACTAAGACATGCCATCTGCAGCTATTGTGTTTCAGTGATGTGTTTCAGATGCTTCCCGGGTTACACAAGTTAAATTAGTATATAGTTTTTCCCATTTATGCCAAATGTTAACATGAGATCTCATGAAATATAAACAGATAAGGGTGATGTGATTATTATGGATGATGTTTGTGTTCATAGTCATAAGAAAGTCATGAGAAAGCATACAAATGCTAACGTAATGCCGAACCTTAACCTCAACCTTCATATAATTTCTTACAACCTTAGTCCTACAAATTGGTATAAATTTGCGTCAACATGATTGCAAATTAAGAGTTTGTATGAGCTAAGTTGTGGGAGAAGGTAAGGATTGCTCTTCTTACACTTCAAATTCAACAAAATCATTTCCACTGCTAAGTTCCCTTACAAATCTGCTTCGAAATGAGGTTGGCTAAGCAAGTCTGCATTTCTGCCTGATAGTTTTTATTTTGTAGTCACTGATCCACCACAGAGCCCATCATCAGCTTTGAGTGGTCCAAATTTAATGCAAGTAAGAACATTTGAAGATTTATTTTAAGCCTACTGAATTACAGGCTCTGTGCTACTAGTGTATCACAAAGTCCTACAACCCTTTTGTGGCACTGGCAACTTTGAAGTCTCTGTTGAAGTGCTTGCTTCCAGCCTGAATTCTGACATTTTCATGTGAACATCGAAGTCAGTATTTTCCATGTCATCCTACTTTCCTTTAAATTGTTTACTGTTCCATTGCTCATTTCCGATTGAAGACTAACATCGAGAAGGGCTCATGATGTTTCTTTAAAGATCCACGGATTTCGCTTTCTACACTGGAGGGATTGAGAGCTAGTCAGTGATGTTAAAATGTGATTATTGTTTATGTAATGGCATGACTCACCATACTTTTTTTTATCCATTTATAGTTACATTTAATGTTGTGAACATCTGCCAAAAAAAAAAGTTAGCTCCTGTTTTTCACTTACATTAAAGCCACTACTATGAACAGTCTTTCTCTCACTTTCCTTAGATTCCTTAGATTTTATACAGCACTTATCTTGGTACTCAAAGCACTATACATTTGGGGGGTGGGGGGGGGGATTGTCTCCTTAACCACCACCACTATTAACTCTGTCTATCTGATCTATTAACCCATGCCTGATCTATTAACCCTGCCTGATCTATTAACCCTGCCTGATCTATTAACCCTGCCTGATCTATTAAGCCATGCCTGATCTATTTACCCATGCCTGATCTATTAACTCTGTCTTCCTGATCTATTAACCCTGCCTGATCTATTAACCCCTGCCTGATATATTAACCCCTGCCTGATCTATTAACCCATGCCTGATCTATTAACCCTGCCTGATCTATTTACCCTGCCTGATCTATTAACCCATGCCTGATCTATTAACCCTGCCTGATCTATTTACCCATGCCTGATCTATTAACCCTGCCTGATCTATTTACCCTGCCTGGTCTATTAACCCTGCCTGATCTATTAACTCTGTCTTCCTGATCTATTAACCGTGCCTGATCTATTAACCCTGCCTGATCTATTAAGCCATGCCTGATCTATTAACTCTGTCTTCCTGATCTATTAACCCTGCCTGATCTATTAACCCTGCCTGATCTATTAACCCTGCCTGATCTATTAACCCATGCCTGATCTATTAGCCCATGCCTGATTTATTAACTCTGCCTGATCTATTAACCCTGCCTGATCTATTTACCCATGCCTGATCTATTAACTCTGTCTTCCTGATCTATTAACCCTGCCTGATCTATTAACCCATGCCTGATCTATTAGCCCATGCCTGATCTATTAACTCTGTCTTCCTGATCTATTAACCCTGCCTGATCTATTAACCCTGCCTGATCTATTAACTCTGCCTGATCTATTAACCCTGCCTGATCTATTAGCCCATGCCTTATCTATTTACCCATGCCTGATCTATTAACTCTGTCTTCCTGATCTATTAACCCTGCCTGATCTATTAACCCCTGCCTGATTTATTTACCCATGCCTGATCTATTTACCCATGCCTGATCTATTAACCCTGCCTGATCTATTAAGCCATGCCTGATCTATTAGCCCATGCCTGATCTATTAATTCTGTCTTCCAGATCTATTAACCCTGCCTGATCTCTTAACCCCTGCCTGATATATTAACCCCTGCCTGATCTATTAACCCATGCCTGATCTATTAACCCTGCCTGATCTATTAACCCTACCTGATCTATTAACCCCTGCCTGATTTATTTACCCATGCCTGATCTATTTACCCATGCCTGATCTATTAACTCTGTCTTCCTGATCTATTAACCCTGCCTGATCTATTAACCCATGCCTGATCTATTAGCCCATGCCTGATCTATTAACTCTGTCTTCCTGATCTATTAACCCTGCCTGATCTATTAACCCTGCCTGATCTATTTACCCTGCCTGATCTATTACCCATGCCTGATCTATTAACCCTGCCTGATCTATTAACTCTGTCTGCCTGATCTATTAACCCTGCCTGATCTATTAACCCTGCCTGATCTATTAACCCCTGCCTGATTTATTTACCCATGCCTGATCTATTTACCCATGCCTGATCTATTAACCCTGCCTGATCTATTAACCCATGCCTGATCTATTAACCCTGCCTGATCTATTTACCCTGCCTGGTCTATTACCCATGCCTGATCTATTAACTCTGTCTTCCTGATCTATTAACCCTGCCTGATCTATTAACCCATGCCTGATCTATTAACCCTGCCTGATCTATTAACCCTGCCTGATCTATTAACCCATGCCTGATCTATTAACCCATGCCTGATCTATTAACTCTGTCTTCCTGATCTATTA